>JAYMTF010000001.1:0-142862 GCA_036897485.1 Pelargonium nanum
CCTGTCATGGTTTACAGTCTGATATGAGCTTGGAAATCTGAAAAGTCATGTGCACACCTCTGAGCTCACCACATGGCACTTTCCCTCCAATTTCAATGCCTAATAATCCAAAACAATTAGTAAAACCAAAAACACCAAAAATAGAATAATATAGTACTACATATGGTAATTTTATTTTAATTGCCCACTTCAGTGCTTAATTAAGCTATTTCTCAGCAATTTCAACAACTCTGTTATCAGAACCATCAACCATACCTGAAAGCTCTTGCCCAAAGCAATACCCATTGAAGGGCTCTTCTTGTTTAGCCTTAAAAACCCAATTTCACTTTTGCACCATTGTCATCTTCTCTCAAACAAACCTTCAAGGCTCCAACTTTGTGAAGAATTTGTCAGTCAAGAAACTTGTTGCCTTGCCTTGACATCAAAACGTTACTAGCTCTAGCTATTACACAAACTCATTCATTTGATTTAGTTATATATGCATATTGGAATAGAGATTGTTGCCTTCTTTTTCCTTTTGGGGCAGTTTAGTGGACTTATTCATTAAGGGTAAGGCAACAAAGTAGGAAAAAAAGGCAAAAGAAGAGCCAATTTCATTGTTTTCCAAAAGTGCTGTGGAAGAACAAAAGGTGGAATATTCTGGTGAATTCCATTAAAAAACCAAATCCACACTTGGTACTAAAAAAGAATCACTGTTTTGCCACAAAATGATCAGCCTCATAAATTCTTGCTTTTTCTTAATTATGTATGTTCCATTTCCTGCATCTACAAATCAATTTGTTAGAACCTTAACAGTTGTTTTCTTGCAATTTTTTCTTCTTTTTTAATGATTCAATTAGTTTTTCTTCATGTCCAACCTTTTGACTATGAATTTGTACATGATGTTGAAAGTTTTCAGTAAATCCAAGTCTGCAGTCTCATGCCAAATACAACTGTTAAAAGCTCTAACATATATATATTGCAACTATACAAACAAAAGTGCAATGCCGGTTTCTAGTACACAAAATTAAAATCATTAGCAAGAACAGTCTTTTGTCTGTATATTTCGATATGTTAACATGATAAGATAGTGACATTTAGTGGATGATTCTAGTTCTAATTAGTTGGTGATTAGGCCATAATTCTCATCATGTTGAATGTAATTCATGCACGACTCTTTCTCTTTTCTATGAAGGCATTATATATACGGAACATCGATCTCCAATGATGGCTTGTAATGTAACATATATATGATATGGACCATCCATATATTTCTTTACCTTACAATATTGATATCATGCATATAAAATTGTAGCCCCACACTGATCACTATATATATGTATTGACTGGTGGGGGCGGCAGAGCGGCGCCGGAGGCCAGTTCTTCAGATTTATTCCCATTATATGGAACATCATTTCATCCACCTTCTCTATGTAATCATCAACTAAAATTTTAGGCCTTTCACTTGCTAAAAGGTGCCAACAAGAATGAATGCATGAATGTATATGACTACACATAGTGGTGCGCCTGTTTTGTCTCGATCAAATGAGCACACGAACTTTGGCTCTTGGGGATGAGCGGGAGACTTGGACCCTTAATCCCGAGTTCCTGAAGCCTGCACAAGTGTAGCAAATCGTTAGTGAGAGGTGCGAGTGTGTGCCAGAGAATGACATTAATAAACATGTAAACATTATTTGGAACATCTTTCTACCAATTTTCTTTACAGAATGAGCTACGGCCTATGTACTATCACTAACCCGGCTCAATAATACGCAAAAAAAATTCCTCATAGACATGTTGGTCTATTTAGTGGCTCTAATGAGACCACTTATTAGTATACTCTTTGCATGTATTTTATTATTGTATTGCACCCATTGATTTACATATGGTTAATCATTATGCGGAGTATCGTTAACATCTCATGGGAAACAAGGTGATTAGAAATAAATCAAAAGTTGTAATTAAAATTATGAAATTAATCGAATGATTAAAAAGAAGAGAAAAAAATTTGTAGGGAAGATGGTGCCACTTGTCGGCCAATTGCAGGTGCTAGTTGTAAAAAATAAAGCAAAGTCACATGAAACCCTAACATAAATAGGTTTTGCCATAAATCTTGAGTACAAAAAACTTGAAATTGCAGATAAATTTGATTTACGGCAATGTGTAGGTACATTTTCAAACTGGAAAAAGCCCCTTTGTTGCTCTTGAAATATGAAATGAAAGCAACAACACCGACCGGCGTTGGGGAGTGTTTCTTAAGGAATGTTTTCATTGCTAATTCCAATTTGAATTACAGACTATATAGTGGGGACCATATCTAACTATTGATCAATGTTTTCATAGTAATTGTCAACTAATTTGGATTACATGTATAAACTCTTATAATTCTATATTTTTTGTTTTGAATCAAGAGCTAAGACTTGTGATTAAGGCTTTTTTTATTATTAATTTATTATTCTTATTGTTTAATACATTCACACATGTTTCCTAGATTGTTTATGCAAGGGCTAGGACTTAGCTTTGCATGGTTTGGATCAAACTTTTAAATTGAATATGAATTTTACAACAGGCTACTAGATAGGATGGATCTAATGTTAATGGCCATTTATTTTGGGAGAGCATGCTCATAATATATTCTGTGTTTAAAAGATACAGCTCTTCAACATATTGTATAGACACTTCCTAGTTCCTAAACATTTATCAAAGAATAAATAATATATTCTTAACTTATGCAATTCAACAAGGAATAAGATGTTACTGTATTATACCAAGCAAAACGAATGCAGGAGAACTTGTGGGATAATTGATGAAGCCTTTATTCACTATGGATTATGAATTGAAGAAGTTTTAAATTGTTTTGGGTTATTTTATTTAGTTTTGATATATGTAATTGGTAAAATTTATTACAAACCTTTTCTCCTGCACTCATCAAGTCAAGTTAGAAGACACAAAACTAGTCCACTTCTGTGAGTGTGACTCATGCTCGTGAAGAGCCTTTCGCCGCATCATAAACTCAGTAAGTTAGGTTAGAAAATAAACGGTTTCACGCCTGTGGAAACAGTCCACATGAAATAAGTTTATCTCTTTCACCGCATCACATTAACTTTGTGAGTTGACACGGAGGACTCGAAGTCAAGCTTACGCCGATAGGACATCTAATACATTTCTATCGATCACCGCACCACAATTAACTCACTAAGTCGAGTAAGAGGATTCAATCATGAGCTCACATGCTCGTGGGGCATGCCACCCTGTGGAAAGTAGAAACAACCTTCAATCCTCTTTTTGCCATGGCATCAACTCAGTGAGTGGAGTCAGAAGAGTTTATGAAAGATCACATCCGTCGCATAACAGGTAATTTAGGTCAAATTAAAATTTTCAAAAATCGAAACAAATGAAAACACTAAATAATGATCGATTCCAAATTTAAGAAACTATTGGAGTACGAAACTATTTAACCCTTCGTTCTAAAATTTAACCGTCGGGGAGATTACCGTCTTGAATAATTTGGGTACCGCACTAGAGTGACAAGACTACAGTTGTGGTTCAAGAATGAGAAATTTTCATCATCATCCATTCCGGTCTGGAAATCCAACTCCTTCCCCAATTCCGTTCGGGTAATTTGGTTCCTTTCATAATGTTACAGATCTTTTCAATTCTTCTGCATTTGGTGTTAGGGCACTGCCGTCTCCTGTACTATGAAAATCTGGGAACTCGGCCAATGTGACCCAAACTAACAATTTGCATCAGCTCAGAAGAACTCATTGTTTCTCATGTGAAACTCAAATTCGTTTCCTTTTCCTCTTTTCGTAACTAATTGGCCTGTTTTGTTGTTTATTACTTGTGTTATCTGAACTTAGTGACTTTTTTTAAAAAAAGAATCTTGTGGTTAACTGACTCTTCAGTGGCTCTTTAGATTGAAAATAAGATTTTTTTGTTCTAATGGTTACTGAAGATAGATTTCCTTCAATGACACTGCTTTGGTGCTTTGAATTATATATATATACGACCTGTTTATCTGCCATATACACTGACTCTGTTATGAATTATGATATAGGTAGCTCTGTTGTCTTTAAGTTTCACTACTAAAGTTAGCTTCTTATCTATTTGCTTTGTTTTTTTTCAGTATCTGGTTTTTCTGTCTAGTTTTGCAAGCTCAAGTTTTTATCCCTATTCCCTCTCAAGTTCGAGATGGTATGTTAAGATATATTAGAATTTCATGATTTATGGGCTCGCTTAAATGGTGTCATCCTTAACTGTCTCCTTAGATTAAAGGTTAGTTTAGTCTTGATTCATTTTCTTATGTATTAGTCAACTTTATATGTACAGCCTTTAGATAGGCTTTTTGGAAGATGATCCAGTAAAAGAGAGAAATGGAAGTCACTTTTACTCCCAATGGTAATAACTATAATGAATTGTTGTAGAAATGGTTTTAGCACATTTGATTTTGCATTTTCTATAAAGTTGGGTATAATTCACCATTTCCTAAAAAAATGAAAAGCTTATTGATTTGTAAATTGTAACCCATCATTGTTATGATGGAGATGATGATGCTGCCATGTCATCATCTCAGAGGAAGAAACCCCTGTAAAATCTAACCCTTATGTTCAGCGATATTAACACTCTTGCAGGTGCTATGAAATACCTGATTCTTTACCTAACATAATAGGTAATAGACAATTGGAAAATTAGAAATCCAGCCAAATAAATTTAAGTTGGTTTTATAATGGTCTATGACAATGAATGCCTTGTTGCAGCAATTGGACCCATCCAAATTACTAGGCTCTTCATTTTAATGTTTTGAATTGGTTAGTTATAATCATTAGGGTAGAAAGTCCTTCCTCAAGTTAGCTCCACTGGCATATTGGAGCAATTCTTACAATGTTCGGTATGGTTCACGTCTATGACAATGAATGCCTTGTTGCAGCGTTTGGACCCATCCAAATTACTAGGCCCTGCATTTTAATGTTTTGAATTGGTTAGTTATAATCATTAGTGTAGCAATTCATATAATGTTCGGTATGGTTCACGTCGATAACTTAGCTTGTGCAGTCAACTTGAAATGCTTAAAAGAATCATTTTCTATAATTACAGAGGAAATACATGTGATATCTCTTGAATAATAGATGAAAGCATATATATTTAACAAAGAATAGTACAACAATATTCAAGGTGCTTTTGATTATTATATTTGTATGCTTCATTAGATTCACCTTTGCGTTAATATTTGTCATAATGACTCCTTATCTTTTTAACTACGTGATGTAAGAATATTTATTATCTTTCCTTTATCAGTTCATCCTTTAAAGAAATGCTGAACACAAAGCATTCTGATTAATTATCTTGGTTGAAATAGGGGAATCTGGCCTCAACTGAGGCTAGCCATGGAAACCATGAAAGCAAAGATTCTTTCAATCTCTAAATGAGGAAATATACATCAATCCCTCTTTTCTTGTGTAATTCATTCGATTTTAGTTATAATGCAACCTGCCATTTATTCCAAAGGCAAATTCAACTCCCTAAATGTTAAGTTCCTCAAATTAGCATTCTCATCATACTTTGTCTCCCTACACTGAAGTACATAGTTCACAGTTATTGTCTTTAATAAGTTCTAATGATAGGCTTCAAACTTCGGTTTGAAATGTTGTCATGTCCTTTAATCTAGATTGATAATATGCTTGTTAAGTTTTATAGATGGGTAAATGAACTTTTTTTTTTTTAAATTGAAGAAGAAACTTACTAAACTGTAGTCGATGGGCAAGTTTGGCATTGTTGAATTGTTTTTTTTTTCTAATTTGTTATTCAATATATTGGTCAGTGGTAAAATTGCATAACACATCTTTGGTTCTGTCAGTTGGGCTAAGAACGTATTGCAATCTCATAATAGGGTCAGCTTGGGTTCTATCAATTTTGTGTATTCTTTGTTTGGAGATGATAATAGGCAGCCGCATCAGAAAAGGAGCTGAGTGTCAAGAATATGAGTTGGCACTTAAATACGTAATTAATGTTCAGCATTGCTAGAGAAGACTTTAATTTCAAGGCTATGGCTATGACAGAGTGATCCCCAGCTGATAAAGGATGGAGTTAGGAAAGCTATGATCCTACTCAGTTGATGCAGCTTAAAGCTCAATCATTGAACCCTGTCCTAACGAAATAGGTTCTACTATCACTCAACTGGTTTTCATGTCATGCATGCATCTGAAATATGAAATATCCGTGAGCTAATAAGATTAAGAGTACATGCAAGCATATATTGTGTTTCCTCTTCCTCACTCTGCATTTCCAGAACATCCTGCAGATTTATGTCTTTACAGTTGCCTTTTCATTCTTCTGTTTGTCAGTCTTTCTCCCTTTATTATCTTTTCTTTATAGTAGCAATTTGTGATGGATTATTCGACACGTGTATTTTAGTTTTGGGGATGTGCGTGTTTGGAGTAACTTGGGTGATCAATTAGTTTTCAAGAGTTCAATATTGTCAAATATGATTTTGAGTATATTACGAGGTTATAATTGATGAATTGAATCTTCTAGATTTACCATAGGTGGCAAAGCATTATTAGAGATGTAAGACTAACCATAATCTGGAAAATTCACCAGCATGCCTACTACAGCATCCTTTTAGTGATTCCCAAAATGTGCATAGAAAGCATATATTCAGATGCTAACAACATATCAAATTGTTTCTACTGAGAAAGCAATGTCACATCTTTACCATCATGCATATGTTTTGCACTTAAATATTCTATAATCTGACATGATTCTTGTGGCAACTGCATCAGCTAGCTCGGCACATTACTTATTCATGGTTGGTTCTGAAATGCAGCGGATCGAAGTTGACTACCGAAGAACATACAAGATCTAAACAACTGTCCCAATTGAATTTTTTTAAAGAGATGATGGTGTAGGTGGTGGGCCTGTGAAACTGACCCCTTGCACTGCAGATTCTTCCCCACCTATGATGATGCCAACACTGAAGTGAACCACCAACCTACATGTAAAGATACATATCTTCTTCTTTTTTCTTGCCTCCTTTTGCCAGCATTATATAGCTTATTGATTCTTGAGAAGAAAATGATCACTCTCATTAGATTCTTTTCAAAAAGCTAAATAAATGACTCAGGGGAGGGAAAGAAGAAAAAAACTGTGAGCCTAGCTAGGAAGGATTGGCTACCATCTCATCTGCATTACTTTGACATTTTTAGTCATTGATTGGGTGATGTAAAAGAAGAAGATGCCCACTTCCCTCAATGCTTTTTGTACTAGCAAATAAATGTTGTACATTTATTCTCCTATTGTAACTAGACAAACTGAAGACAAGCCACATGGAGTTGGACTTGGTGTAAGCTAAGCAATTCAATTCTAGTTAAACAACTTCTCCATACTCATACAAGTTGGTAAAAAGCTATTCCCATTGCCACTTTCATTACAATACTCCTCACATGATGTTTTTCAATTTCTTGCCCATCAAAGCACCATTTTAAGATAATCGCAACAACCTTTCTCTTCATACTGCCAATGTTTTAAAAACCGACTCGGAAGCTAAATCGATTAACCACTGACCAGATCGACTGAATGGATCAATTTTGAAGTCATCATTTTTATTTATGAAGTCATAATAACAACTTTTTAAAAAAAAAAAATTATTGTAATAAACATATTACTTTATATTTTACTGCTGCTACTTTTCATCAACCAAGCTGAAAAACCAGTAAATTTTGTACGAAAAGGAAGAAGATGATATTCATTTTGGGCCCTTGATTTGAGATGGGTGATTAAGGTTATAAGATTCCACAAAATTCCAATAGCTGGCATGTTGATTGAACTTTTTATATTTTGGCAGTTTCTAAAATTAGAAAATTAATGGAGTTTTTCGAAACCTTAATTAATACAAAGGACAAACTATAAAATAGGCAGATGGGTTTCAAGAAAATAAAAAAGTAATTATAATCCATCAAGAACTGGTTTTAGTGTGATGATTCATAACCATGGGTCATCATCACAGCTTAAAGATATTTACAAAGCTTAAGGGCAATATTGTACTTGAACACAGGAAACGAAACCAGTAAAGTGAAGAAACAGTGAGTGATGAGTGAGTGACTTTTTTATTTTTTCTTAACCAACAAAACATCATTTGTCCACCGCATGATCTTCCAAACTCATTGGAGAACATAGTCACTTTTCCACTATATAGACTCATCTGAGTCTCAGCAAATCGGACCTTCCATTCCATTAGCAGTAGCACACATCAATCAAGAAGTAAATAAAAAAAATGTTAAAGAAAAGCTGCAAAAGTAAATTCTGCATTTCTCCTGTATGAGTTAAAATCTGGGTTTTTGGTTTGTTGTGGTTGAGCAATTTATTTACTGTGATGGGTATGTGACAAAAACCCACCGCTTTTTCTGTTTCATGGGTTTGTCCTGTTTTGTTCTTCAGTTTTTGCATTTTGCAGCTTCACAGCTTTCTTTTTCTTTTGGATTTACTTGATGAGTAGAGTTGGAGTGGGATCACATATTTTCTTTTTCCTTTTTTAATAAGAAAGATTGTAACTGGGTCTGGGTCTGTCTCTTTCCCTCAGTAATGGGTAATGCTAATGGCAGAAAAGACCCTAACAAGATTGATGAGGGTTTGGGTTTTCAGCAGCAGCAGCAGTTGATGGATGCTCATGGTGTCTACCCACAGCCCATGCTTCACTCTCCACCCCATAGCCCCATGGCTTACCACTCTCCTCATCTACTCATCCCACAGGTCAGTTCCTTCCAAAATTGCTTTTTTAAGCTACTTGTTTGATGGGTTTTTTGGGTTTTATGATTTTAAATGGTTGTCTGTGACAAGGTGTTAAATTGAATTCAGAATTGTGAAGTGCAGTACAGTATTCTATCTGATAGTGTGTAATTTCCATTAGCCTGTATTGCCATCAAGGGGATGGAACAAAGGGCACTTTACATGTAGAAAACTGTGATTTTGCTGAAGCTTTTAGCTAATTCTGTTTAAACTGTGATTCCTTGGTTGGTCATTCATCAAATTTATTGTTGCCTTGTACCTTTCCTTTTGAACCATATGGCGGCGTCCAAAAGTAGATAAGAGTCCCTCCTTAAGATATTACCTCCATTGTTCAACTATGCTGAGAATTGTAAGGAGGGACAAGTTAATTTTGAAGTTTTGCTGTCCTTCTATGAGTTCTCACATGGATGGAGGAGAATTGTTACAAATTTGGCTTGGACAAACCAGAAAACTTTAAAAATTAACTTAAGAACTTCACAATGTGGAATTGCATCTAATCATTCCTTATATGACTCTGGGTTTCATAATGCATTTTTATATCAAGGTCCCGGTGATTTCCTTGCCAAGGGAGATACCAAGTCCTTCATATGGATCATGTAGTGATGATATGTTCTGTGAGAAATTGAGACCGGTAATGATCACGTGGAGTCATGGTGGGAAGCAAGTTGCCATTGAGGGATCTTGGGACAACTGGAAGACGAGGTACTAACATTTCTGAAAATATCCTTTTTCCAGTTAAACTCATGCTTGATTAATGCACTTAAATCATTTTTGCACTCCCTTCCTATTAGAGAACCCCTGCAAAAATCTGGCAAGGAGTTCACTGTCATGAAGGTACTCCCATCAGGTGTTTACCACTATCGCTTTGTTGTTGATGGACGGTTTATGTGTGCTCCAGACTTGCCTTTGGACCGAGATGATTGTGGAAATACTTGCAATATATTGGAGTTGCAGGTAACTGTATAGATTGACGTTGTTCCTTTTACTTGAATGTCGTATTTCCTTTACAGATAGCATTCTTGTTACGCAACACATTGCATCCTGACAAATCATTCAATAGCAGATTATTAATCATGCCCATCAAAGAAGTTTTTACTTTCATGAAAAATGATAAGCATAGACAACAACCTTAACTTTTCCCACCATGTAGAAGCAGGGCATTTATTGACAGCATTTACAAGTTATACATGTACAGATTGACAGACATATTTGTGAACTAGTACACATGTAGCTGCCCAATATTCCCCACCATTTATTTTGAGAACAGAAGTTGTTGCTGTGTGTGGAATGTAGCTATAGGACTAGTGATATAGTACCGTTTTCATAATATGTCAATTTCCTCTTGAAATATCAAATAATTTTGTGCTATCTTATCACTGGAATTGTGCAGGAAAAAGATCAAAAAATTGAATCACGCTGCACATGGCAGTAATCTGAGGCACCGCAGTACATAATAATATCAGCAGCTCCTATATTTGGAGAGTACAAAAAAGTTAACATATCTAGTTACATACTGCATCTAGATGGAAAATTTATACTCACTGAGAGTCTAGGATAAACCAGATTAGTTCCCCAAATGATATTACTTTCCGCTGCCATTCACCATTTTCATCTTGTTTCGAGTAGACTACACATCAGAGAACAATCACCACATATAATCCCTACCTTGCTATACTCGTATTATGAATTTTGGTACAGAGGTGGTGGAAATGAAAGGTTTTGTTTCGAATGTAGACAGTAAGTCATTGTTTCTTGTACTCGTACGAGATAACTTGGATTCAAAATGCATTTCTTTCCTTAATATGCTTATCCTATTTCATGTGTGAGTGTGCAATGAGAACTAAACTGACATTTTCTTCAATTTTCGTTACTCATGTTATCAATTTTCAACTCAATAGATTGTAAAACAAGCATTCATGGGACACTGTGTTTCTCTACTGAAGTGGCTAGATAGCTTCATACTTACAATGGATTCTGCAGGAGTATATTCCAGAGGCTCTTGTAAGCATGCCGGAGTTCGAGTCTCCTCCTTCCCCAGAGTCAAGTTATAGCAATTTACCCTTTATTGAAGAAGATTTTAGAAAGCCACCACCTGAACTCCCTCCACATTTGCAAATGAAATTTACGAAGGAGCCATCAACCTCCATGTCCAGCCACCAGTCACTGGCAAGGCCTCCACATGTGGTGTTGAACCATCTATTTGTGCAGAGTGATAGTGGTCAGCCTGTAGCTCTCAGCTCGACGCATCGGTTCCTCCAAAAGTATGTGAAAGTAGTTCTGTACAAGCCCTCTCAGAGGTGAAAGGTTCACATGCTTTCTTAGAATTTTTTGTAGCTCAACTGTATATTGTTATGAGATTGTTATATGCTCGCAAGTTCACTGGATTTTTTTTATTTAAAAAAGAGCATACTCAGTACCACATCTGCTTGCTATATAAACAAGTTACTTTTGTTTCTATACATTTCTCATTGATCTGCATATAACATATAAGGGTGTGAACTTGATGCACTGTGTTTTGATAATTGCAATCGGTTTGCTTCACTAGATAATTGTTTGTTGGGATTTTTTGGGATATTTAAAATAGAGCTAAGAAACTGTAGTTTTGATTAATATTGAATTAATGAATATACTAAAATTACGTAATTTTGAACAAAACTTATATAAATTTTATAATAGTAAGCCGATTTTTATTTTACTTTATGTTTACTAGTATACATTTTTATTATATCATATTTTATTATTAAATTTGGAATTCATTAAACCATGACATATATGTCACTGATACGACATTATCAATGAGGTAGCAATCGTTAAAGATGGCGAAAGCCATGATCTAAGATGACCTATGCCTAAATCCACTAAAATTTACATAGAGAATTTCAAGTTTCAACAATATTAAATATCAAACAATTAAAATTAAGTTATGAGACAAAAATTAGAATAGGTAAATCAAATAATTAAAATCATCTCGTTAAATTTTCTTAGAATTAATGAAGTGCAACGCTCTAACGTATATTAGTCTTATTTAATGAAGTGATGTTATTTGGATTTTCTTTCAAAATTTCATAGTTGAATTAAATTTTCATATAATGATTAACAAGTTATAATACGGGATGATAACTCCAAAATAATTCAAACAATTAATTAGTATGTGTTGTCAATGTCTAAATTTGGTAGCTCCAAAAAAAATATTTCATCTACTTTACAAACAAATTTATTTCATCATTTATATTCGATAAATGTGCTGTGAAAGTCTAATTTTCATGGCTCCAAAATTTTATTAATATAAATAGGTCAAAAGGGAAAGATATATTTATACCCAGTCAAAAAACTATATACTCTTCATAAAATAAATAAAAACAAAAGCTATAGACTCACTAGAAACAAATAAATTTACATTAAATAAAAAACGAATAAATGGAAATTTATCCAAGCCTTGGATTAAGAAAATTGATAAGAATAAAAACGGAATATTATATCAGCCCTAAATCTAAACAGAGTAAAGCTCAAAAATGACAAATTTAACCCTGAACTGACTGATCACCTGCCTCCATAATTGGTGCAGTTTTGTAACTTCCTATCCCCAGAAAGGGACAGGGACACATCTGACTTTCCAAATTGTGGAGTCTGCAGTTTGAGTCCTCCCATTGAAGTTTCCGGTAATTGATTACAGCAACCACTTGAAATTTCTAGTGCTCTGTTCTCTTCTGTAAATATCCACCTTCTTCCACACAATCAGATCCTCCTTTTTTTGACTACCCATTTCGCCATTTGAATCGATCTCTACTGGGTCTGTCTCGGATCTCTCTTTCGCAACCGGACGCACAAGGGTTTTCGTTTTTCTGTGATTTCTGGTGATTTTCTGTGCTGACCGGGCGCAGCGGCAACGGTAGAGGGCTCGAGCTTCATTTGTTGGGTTCCAGTTTGGGAGAGGTTTTTGGTTCTACCCTTTTGCTCTTTCAATCTGATTCTTGATTTTTGTTTTGAGCTTTGGAGCTGCGTGTGTTGTGGTGGCTGCGAATTTCATGAAACATTTTTGATACAATCTTTGTCGTTGTGAGTTTCTATGGCTTTTCAGAAGAAACCTCGCTTGAAAGATGCGGCCTTGCGCCGCTTTCTGTCGGTAGCATTAGTTACGTTTTTGGCTGTTGGTTTATTGCTTTTTCTAGTTAAAACGGATTCGAGTTCGAGTTATAAGACTAGGTATTTGGATGAAGAGTTGAACCCTCCATTTAACTATTCGATTGTTAGGGCAAAACTTAAACTCCCCACTCAGAATGAATTGTCAATCCAGTTGGATAAGAGAAACCAATTGCCCCCTAGAAATGTTGATTTGTATCCAAATCTAGCTAAGGATCACATTATTATTGTTCTTTACGTGCATAACCGGCCGCAGTATCTTCAAATAGTTGTTAACAGCTTGTCCCAGGTAGTTGGAATCAGTGAGACTTTGCTGATTGTTAGTCATGATGGTTATTTTGAAGAAATGAACAAAATTGTGGAGGGTATTAAGTTTTGTCAAGTGAAACAGATCTTTGCACCTTTCTCTCCTCATTTGTTTTCCCTTGGTTTTCCTGGTGTCTCGCCGGGAGACTGCAAGGATAAAGATGACGCGTCGAAGAAACATTGTAAAGGGAATCCTGATCAGTATGGAAACCACCGGTCACCAAAGATTGTGTCACTGAAGCATCATTGGTGGTGGATGATGAACACGGTCTGGGACGGATTGAAGGAGACTCATGGGCACTTGGGTCATATCCTTTTCATAGAGGAGGATCACTTCATTTTCCCCAATGCTTATCGCAACTTACAGTTGCTCACAGAGCTGAAACCTAAGAAATGCCCCGAGTGCTATGCGGCGAACTTGGCACCTTCTGATGTGAATTCAAAAGGTGAAGGGTGGGAGAGCTTGATTGCAGAGCGAATGGGAAATGTGGGTTATGCATTTAATCGAACTGTTTGGAGGAAAATCCATAGAAAGGCAAGCGAGTTCTGTTCCTTTGACGATTACAATTGGGATATAACAATGTGGGCTACAGTTTATCCTTCATTTGGTACACCAGTTTACACATTGCGAGGGCCTAGGACTAGCGCAGTTCACTTTGGGAAGTGTGGTTTACATCAAGGTCAAGGGGAGAGTGCTGCTTGCGTTGATAATGGTGTTGTGCACATTGCTGTAGAAGAGACTGATAAAATTGTCAACTTTAAACCAGAGTGGGATTTATATGTTTTCGAACACCAGTCGGGCTATCAAGCAGGTTTCAAAGGTTGGGGTGGATGGGGAGATGACAGGGACCGCCAGTTGTGCTTGAAGTTTGCTCACATGTATCTCTCCACAAACACTGTTGCTCCTCTCTAGCGTGTTAGTGATCAACAGATTGCAGACAGAGAAGTCGAACTGGTGAGGTCTGAACTACTACTTCTGTTTGGCAATGTGAAGAGAACTCAAGTAGATTTTACTTGCTACTTGTTTGTAACATCTTATAGTTTTTTTTTGTTTGGCTTTCTTATGATATTTTGCTTGCAAGAAATAAAATCCTTCCACTACAATGGTTAATTTTCTCTCAATTCTTTCCTAGTGTTTGTGACTAATTCTGGATCAAGTTGTCCACCTTTTGGTAAAACCCAGAACCATTTCTATATTTTGATATCTGATTTCATCTCTGTATTTATCACTTTCCTTTCCTCTTCGTGGAATACACTGTACAGAAGGTTGTGAGTGTTAGATGCAGATTCTGGGATGGACAATGATGTATGATTTCACTGTTAGATGAACAAGAGCTACACAACTAGTTTAATTTGTGTGCAAGTGCCCAGGAAACTTCCCAAATTGATGGGTTAATATTATATGGAACTTATAATATTTCATGGGTTGTTTTTTTTTTGTTGTTATTGTACAAAATATTCAATTTCAGACCTAAACCTTGAAGTTACATGCATTGACAGTTCATTCTGAGATCTGGTATATGCTTATATAAACTGCTATAGCACACTCAATAAGGAACTAAAGACAAAGGAGAAAGGAAAATGCCTCAGCAAAAGCTTCCATGGCAGTTTCTTGGTCCTTTGGCTGCGACGCACTGAAACATTGCTTCAGTGCGTCCTCTTCATTATCGATCCTTGAGCAGGTTTAGCGATCACAGTTGGCAAGCCAGAAGATCCATGGAGTATCCTCTGGTGAAATCGGCGTATGCCCGAATCACGCGCCCCGAAAATCTTTCCCCGAATCACGTGGCAAAAGACGTGTGCCTCGAAACATGCACCTGAAGACTTGTGCCCTATTGTGCACCTGAAAATGAGTGACAAAAACACGCGTTCAAAAACTTGCCCTTGAACCGGATATCCGAAGACTTGCTTTTGAAGCGCATGCTCATGTGTATGAAGCTCACCATGTGATCAAGGAGCTTACGCCTCCAAAATAGCTCCCCCGCACATCAGAGTGCGACAAGGTCGATCGAGCAGCTAGGCAGCACTCCGTTACGATAAAGAATTCATGTCGCAATGAAATCCAGTGATTTCGCCCAGTTCATCGTTCAGTCAATTATGTCGCACTCGAGTTGCCTCAAAGGCCCTAGAGAAGGCCACCACACTTAGACATCATAATGAGTGCTCGAGTTGTCATCAAACTTATAATGGTCACCGGTTCTAGCCGGTTACAAGGATGAAAAAAAAAATATTTATTAATAGCATTTTTCAGCTTAAGAGTCATAAGGTAAAAAATAACTCACTATTATTACACATACCAACACCGCTCTGCCAATGGGCGTTGCCGCGTTGCCAAAAAAAGAGAGAAAAAAAAGATATTAAAGAGAGAGAACGGTTACTATTTTTTAAAAGGAAAAGTTGGAGTAACAAAAAGTCATTTATGCCCCTACATTGTGGGCCTGGATCATAGTAGTGAAATGGATCCACACACTATCTTTGGGCCATCGATTTGCTTTACAACAAGTGTACATTTCTCATTTCCATCTGAGATGCAGAAGATCCAAAGCGTACGCAAATATGCAGTGCAGAGCAGAACAGAGCACAGTTTCTGGTTCTACTTAATTACTAGCTTAATTAGTCGAAAAAAAAAATCCTCTTATTTGGTATTTGATTTCTCCTCAATAAATTACCTTTTCTTTTCATCAAATTTATTCACTTCCCATTCTTAATTTACCATTTATATACACAATTGGGGCCTAACAAAGATTTTCCAATCTTTACATTGCATTTGGCCTGTGGCCTGAAACTGAATTGAAACATGTTGTCTTGGGAGCGCATTTTTGAAGGTGGAGAAATTTGAATGAATTAAGGGTTCTTTTCAGAACTCCTTCACTGGTATGTGGGTTTTCAGCTACTTATTCATGTTAATAATTTATCAAAAATTTCAGCTTTGATTCTCTTTGGATTGGTTTTAGGGTTTTGTTCATTTCTAATTTCTTGCAGTTTCTGCTTTGAATTCAGTTTGTGTTTATTTAATTGTAATTTTGGTTTCTGGGTAATATTTATTATTGCAAAAGATTTAACTTTTTTGTTTTCTTTAGTGATTGTTCTGTAATGGGTGTGATCTGTATGTCCTGCTGAAATGGTGAAATAGGATCATCACAGTCCTACCAGTCTATTTTCATGATTTTAGTGTTATTTATTATCTTCAGTCTTCTCTATTATAAATTGGGTCTGTTTTGAATTAAGCCGCACCCCATGCCATTTATTTTCTGGGTTAAAATCACATTACTGGAGGAAATATGGATCATGGAACAGTTTTCTATGCTTCTATCTGGTTCCATATTACATGAAGGATATGCATCATAATGCTAATTTCTTTTAATTTTAGTTGTGTATGTTTACAACCGTACCCTTCATTTGGTTGCCTAGGAAACCCGGAAAAGAAAATGAATGAAACTTCCAATCTAATGCTATTATTCTGATTTCCAAAAAGGAATATCATAGTAGGTATCTCAACTTAGACGGTGTTGTTAGGATTAAGTTTAGCGGAGACTTTCCTTAGCCAGAGTGCCAACTAATGACTAGTTGTATTCATAGCCTTATTCTCTTTTCCTATTTTCACTATCTGCTGTTAACTTTCTCTTTGACAAATGCAATTTAACTCATTTGACATTTGTGCTACTTGTACACGGCATTTTGATGTAAATTTAAATATTATGAAATTATGCTTCTACTCATTTCCTTTTTAAGGTTTGCACCTCAAAATCTTGAAACCTAACCGGCTAACCCCTCATTGGCTGGCTGGCTTAAAACCAATGGGAAAAGAAGGAAACAATTATTATCCGATTTTTGCTGTTCTTTGGATTTATTAAACACCAAAAGAATTAAATTATATGGAATGTTAAACTCATTTATCATTTGAGTAATTGAGTGGTGGTTGTTTTCTTTACTCCATTAATTATTAACATTTCTTGATCTTAATAAAAAAAAATTCCTTCACTTACTCAGCAACCAAGTAGTGCACAAGGGGTGGAAGTTGGATCACTTTTTAATTCTTTCCCACAAAATGTCAATGAAGCCATCAAACAACATCTGGATTCGACGCCAGCAGTGTCCATGTGGAGATTGGAAATGTTATATCAGGTATGAAGGCGATGATCAGATGTCAGTAAGCTCTCAGCTTGTGAAGAGTGAGACGTCATCCTTGGAACCTGTTTTCACTCCTTATGTGGGTCAAATTTTTAAAAGTGATGATGATGCTTTTGAATACTATAGCAACTTTGCTCGAAAAAATGGGTTTTCAATTAGAAAAGCTCGCTCAACTGAAAGCCAAAATTTAGGGATATATAGACGAGATTTTGTTTGTTATCGTTCTGGATTTAATCAGCCAAGAAAAAAGGCCAATGTGGAGCATCCCAGGGATCGCAAATCAGTACGGTGTGGATGTGATGCGAAAATGTATTTGACAAAGGAAATTGTTGATGGTGTCGCGCAATGGTTTGTATCACAATTTAGTAATGTTCACAACCATGAGTTGTTGGAAGATGACCAAGTGCGTCTACTTCCTGCATATCGGAAGATACAAGAGGCTGACCAAGAACGGATTCTACTACTCTCCAAAGCCGGGTTTCCAGTGAATCGGATAGTGAAGGTGTTGGAATTAGAAAAGGGAGTTCAACCTGGACAGTTGCCTTTTATAGAGAAGGATGTTCGAAATTTTGTTAGGACCTGTAAGAAGACTGTCCAAGAGAATGATGCTATGCTCACTGAAAAAAGAGAGAATGATATACAGGAACTTCTTGAGGCCTGCAAGGCCATGACAGATAGGGATACAGATTTTGTTTATGATTTTACTACAGATCAAAATGATAAGGTTGAAAATATTGCATGGTCATATGGGGACTCAGTTCGTGCATATATGCTGTTTGGTGATGTTGTTACCTTTGACACCACATATCGTTCTATCACTTATGGATTGCTTCTTGGAGTGTGGTTTGGCATGGATAATCATGGTAAAGCAGTTTTCCTTGGTTGTGTTTTGCTTCAAGATGAAAGTTCTAATTCATTTGCGTGGGCTTTACAGGTTTGTGGACAAAAATTCTTGTGACCAATCTGGTCTATCTTCATATGTTATTTTATGATTTTTCTTCTTTTGAACAGACGTTGGTTCGGTTTATGAGAGGAAGGCGTCCACAGACAATTCTGAGTGATATAGATTCAGGTGTTCGAGATGCTATAGCAAGGGAGTTGCCAAATACTAAGCATGTTGTATGCATATGGCATATTTTCTCCAAATTATCCAGTTGGTTCTCAATGCCTCTTGGATCACAGTTTGCTGATTTTAGAGCTGAGTTTGATATGGTGTATCACCTGGAAAGTATAGAAGATTTTGAGCATCAGTGGAATCATTTGGTTTCTCGATATGGACTTGTTGCTGATAAGCATGTAGCTCTGCTCTTCTCTTGTCGCGCATCCTGGCCACTTTCCTATATTAGAGGTTATTTTCTTGCTCGTACTATGACGGCCGATTTTTCGCAGTCTTTGGACGTTTTCTTAAAGAGAATATTGAGTACACAGACATGCTTGCAAGTATTCTTTGAGCAGGTATGTTGGTTATATTGATTGTTATTTTTACACCGCTTTATTGTTTATAAAAGTTTATGAGGTTTTATTTTGGGGTCTTGTAGGTTGGAGTTGCTGCTAGCTTTGCCAATCAACCAAGAGAAGTGATGCAGTATATGAATATCAAAACATGCATGCCTATAGAGGAACATGCACGAAGTGTCCTTGGTCCTTTTGCGTTTAATGTCTTACAACAAGAAATTGTTCTCTCTATGCAATATGCAATAACAGAAATGGCAACTGGATCATATCTTGTGCGGCACTTCAAGAAAATGGAGGGAGAGTGTCTGGTCGTCTGGATTCCAGAAGATGAACAAATTCACTGTTCTTGTAAGGAATTTGAACACTCGGGAATACTATGCAGGCATTCTATCCGAGTACTTGTAATGAAGAACTACTTTCAACTCCCAGAAAAATACTTTCCTCTTCGTTGGAGACTGGAAAACTCCTTAAGTCCTATGGATAATCAAAATGCTCAAAGCAGAAGTGACGAGTGTTCTCAAGCCTTTCATTCTCTGGCTGCAACTCTCCTGACGGAATCATTAATTTCCAAGGAACGCTTTAACCATGTCCATAGAGAGCTCACAATGCTCCTTGGTCATGTTAAAAATATGCCAGTCACTGATGAATTTTCTTTGCATATAGAAGCTAACAATGTCAGTGATTCATAGATGTGTCAATGTTGCAAATGGTGGCTAATATAACTGCTGTGGGAACCCTGTCAGTTTGTCTGGAAGATGGAATGAGGAGGTGGTGAGGGTGCAAAATAGATAAGTTACTACTGACATTGAAGTATTCAGATTTCAAATATTGGCAAACATAGAATATAGAAGTACTGAAACACCAGTTTTTTTAATCAGTCTCCACAAGCCACTCTAGATTTCCAGACACTTACAATGTTTTATCTTCTGTATCTAGTATGAATATTTACTGGATACTAAAAAGGAAAATAGAAAGCTTTTTGCTTGTCAGTGTAGGTCTTTAGGATACAAATTGCTCTTTTAGATACATACATAAGAAATAAATTGGGAAGGTGTTCTTTTTACTCTGTAATTTTTTTCTTTTTTGTCGTCTTTATTTGGCTTTAATTTTTCTAATTTTTATGATAGGATGTATGGGAATGATTGAGTTTTGTTGATGCTTGTCCTTTCTTTTGTGAAATTATCTCTACCTCTGTTAATTTTAACTAGTTAGTTTAAAGAATGTACACGATTTATAGTGTATTATGCTCTTGAATGTTAGTGAATAATCTATAAAACTTGGTGTTTGTGGCTATTTATTGTCTGGGGAAGCATATTTGATATCAATCAACCATTTAATTAATTGTCTGATGATGCTTTATCTCAGCTATAATTTCTAGTTCCTATCATTTGTATGCAACAGAGCTGATATATGGTTTAGGTTTTGAAAAGCATGATGGGCAAGCTTGGCTTGAGCCAAGTTCTCATGCTTCTCTGATACTTAGCTGCTGTATTTCTGGCTTTGTTTTGAAGTGAGAAAAAAGATGAAGAATATGCTAGGTGCGTATTTGTTGCATTGATAAAAGTTAAACGAATCTTCATTTCATAATATGATAGCTTGAGGTTTGAGTTGTTGTATTTGAGTTTATTTCAATGCAGTAGTTTTTTTCCACCCATCCACTTTAATGGTTACAGTGTTATTGATCAGTTATGCGGATATAAGTAGATGGAATGGAAACATATACAGTAGCCGTCTGTCATCACTTTTATAAGTAATGTTGTGCTGTGCTTTGTTGTGTTCGTGAAACTTTTATTGTTGTAACGTCTGTTAGTTGTGTACTTGTGACGGTGAGCATAATAAGGATTTACCATTGGCGGCGGGCGGGGGAGATAGATAATGATGTTGCAGATAGGTTGTGGCATGGCATGGCCAGGACTCTATGAGTAGATAAACTTTCATTATGTAAAATCCATTTCATGCTGTTTATTTGTTTGCAGGTGCGGTAAAAAAGTGATGATTTTTGGTTTGGGCGGTGGGGTTGGTCTGTGAGTTTATGGCTGCAGAAGATATGATGGATCTTCATTTCAGCTGTGGTTGGAAAATAGTCCCTTTACGACAGGTAAACAAATTGCCTTTATCTTTATGCATGGTTGTTGCAAAAGTTTGGCACATCATTATGCGAAGTTTAAGCAAGCATGCTCCTTAATTAAAGAGATCATGATCTCAACTTACCATATCAATTGCCTGGTTGGAATGTTATGTTCTTCAACAAAAATAATACAAACAATCTTGACAATTGATTTGAGCCAACTACACAGATTATATATGTGAGATTGTGATCATTTGGCTTGTTTCTATGCAAGATTCTGCTAATCTTGAGGTAGAGCCATAGAGGGTGATGTGATGAGGTGGCTACACTAAGACTAATTGGATATATCTAACAAGTCTCTGTCTTCTTCTGGAGAACCAGTCTCAAGTCAAGCAAGGAGTTGCATGGTACCTTCATAGAAGAAAAATATCACATCCACATTCACACACCATCACAATTACAGTCAACCCTTGGCTCCATCTCAAGTCTACTTGCATTTTATTCCAAGTCTATATAGGTTAATAATAACAAGGTAAATACTTAATAAAATTGCGTTCACATCGCAACAATAATATTTCAGTGTAACGGAGCTAGACTTTGCAGGAATGGTAGACATATACTTGCGGACGCGTTGTTTCAAATTCATAAGATATTTGTTTTTCATAACAAGTAAAAAGGTGAAAATAATCTTAACACTTTGAATTTAGATACAATATTAAGATAAACAAAAAAGCTTACAAAGAGCAACTTTGTAGTATCTCATAAATAAAGAGCAACTACATATAGATAATTGGGGTAATCTTCTACCTACAATCCAACAATGGAGTAAAAAAAAAAAATCTGGTATCCCCAGAAAAAAAAGAAAAGAAGAAGTGGAGTCATCGAACCATAACCAGTTTCTGTGATTCCCATTTGATCCCATCTTTCATCTTCTTGATGAACTCTTCACATTTCTTGTTGAGCTCCTCTGTGCTCATCAACTCTTCTTCCTCTTCCAATTCCACTCCATTTTCTGAAGCATCTTTTGTAATCAACTCTTCTCCAGCCAATTCTTGCTCTCCACTTGAAACAGAAACCACTGTCTCTTTCTTCTCCGGCAGTTCTTGAACCGGCCACCGGCTACTGACGACGTCGGAGGAGGTGCCGCCGATCAAACCAGAGTTCTTGGCCAAGAAGACGAGGATTCCATTGCAGAGGAGGAACATGTAGTTCTTGTCCATGCTGCGGTTGAAGACTCCATTGGAGGATTCCACCAAGATATTGATGAGAGAAAAGTAAGAAACAAGAAACGAAAAGAGCGAAAAGGAGACTACAAATTTGAAAGATTTGTTGATGAGAAGAAGATAGGATTTGGTGAAAACTGGTTGAGCTTCAATGGTAACCATGATGATATGAGAGCAGAGACAGGGACAGAGACAGAGAAGAAGCTCTGTTTCTCTTGGAGGGAATTTCCAAGAATATTATTGTGAGAGACCAAAAAAGGAGGTGGTGACCAAGACTCCATTTTTTAGAGCTATTTATGCAACTTTGGGACCGTGTGAGTTGGTTCACTCCTTATTTAATTACAGAATTGCCCTTGTCAAGTCAATTCAACCGTTGGTTTTGTTAGTTTCGTGGGTGAGTATTCATTTGATTCACCACCCTTAAATGTAAGAGAAATTTACTTGAAGCCTCATTGTGCTTCCACATTTAAGTGTTTTTCAACTCAAATTTATGGCTTTTAAGTTTTGTTTGGCTCTCTAACAACACATACAACTAATTGCTAATGAATTGTCAACCGATTTGCCTTAAAATATTAAAGCTCCTAAATTAACAAACACATATATGAAGAACAACAGGCACAAGGAATATGGGTGATGCAATGGCTTCTACTAGTTTTGTGACTGACCACCCACATTTTCTCCGAGATAATTACACTAAGGACAGAGACTTGGGAATATTCTGTTAACTGAGCAATATGGTTTGATTTTTTTTTTCCAGCTTTTTTTCAGTGTATATATTTCGTGATAAATTGAAAATAAGAAAACTGATTTGAGGGCTCTATCAACCGCCCCTCGCCACCACCACGTATAACAAACTAAAAGACTGGTCTGAGAGTTCCGACCGAATTACCACTATCTTCCAAGTCACATTCTTCTTTCATACATCCACCTACTACTATCATGCGCACACACCAATAAAAAAATTAACCATGAAACTACGCCGACTCCGCTCTGCAAACCACAACAACACATTAACTTGATATCAAAGCAAAAACTCGTTGTCTTACCGAAAAATGTCACAATTTGCTATATGCAAACCCAATATATATAGTGTCGCCCTTCTATGAATCAAAAGCAATCATATGCATACAAAATCTGTAACCGACACTCAAAACGGTAGCCAACATGTGTTTTAAGTTCTAATACATTGTAATCTTCTTCTCACATTAAAAAAAAACTATCAAGTCTACCTTGAATGTTATTTATTAGCCACTTGTTTCTCTCCTCACCTAGATAGAAGGATGAACTACTACGTAGTACGTACTGTCTTGAAATATTAATAAATCTATATTGTACATACAAAAATATACTGTACAACCCACTATTTAATGGAGTAAATATAAAATAAAAACTTCCTTTAATTGGATAGGCCACAGAATAGAAAGTTGCGTCACTTTTATTAGTAAGTCTTCAACTAAGTTGAATTGTTAGCCATCCAACATTAAATCGTGTCTTTGATGCTCATCGTCACAATGGTACGTAGTAGACATTTCAAACATACGATTAGATCATTTAGATCCTTCTTCTTTGGATGGTAGCTTCCATTTTCAATTTCGTCATTACTTGCTTTTGTCTGTACATTAATTTGGCAGATAGATACCATTGAGAGTGAAAGCCAGGGATGGCTTTCACAATACTATATTTATAATATTTTACACAACATGGATAGCTCTTTTCTATAAATCCAAATAAACTCACTCCATACCGCGCGCATGCAGAAAAATCTGAACCGGAGACCTCTAAAAAAATTCGAAGCGTTTAAACCGCTTGACTCAACCTATTTTGATAAGACACGTAATTGAGTAGTAATACATGGTAACAAATAATTAGTCTCCAAGGACTGGATAGATAACAGCAAAGCGGTTTGGTAGTGTGAACACATTCTCCAGTCCAACAACTTGAAGACTATATGAATATAAAAACAATATACGAACATAAGGGAGTGGATCCCACATTTTTAGAAAGAATATGTGAATATAAAACAATGGTCAATCCTTTTTATAACACATATTTTTCTACAATTCAAAAATACTAATAGTAGTGTCACTGTGTAAAATGAAACGACTTGTTCCTCATGACATGAACCCCAAAATATGGTTAACAAAGATTTGACCCATATACTTATCATTTGAGAATGATTGATTTCGAGCATCTAGATGTGATACCCAATATTCACCACCAACAAGTTTTCTCACAATTTTTTTTTTTTTTTTTTGGAAACTTACAAGTTTTCTCACAAATTAAACTTGTAATTCAAACATGTAAGGTGGTTATAAATCCACCACTCTAATAGTTAAAAATCAACTTCTTGGCTCTGAACTTTTAGTTTTTATGTGGTTCGTTTGAGCATGGTAGAAGTTGTAAATTTTGCATGAAAATTGTATAGCTCAATTGGAAGCTGTAAATCTTTTGTAGTTAAAATTTTGGAATTGTGTAAAAGTAGTTTGCAATCAGTTTTCGGGAAAAATACCGTTTCGCATTCGATAACCAACAATCTAAAAACAGAAATATAAATGTAAGATTTGGTTGGTATTGATGCATGATCTCTAATCAAATATACTGTAAATAATTTACATATACAAGTTGGTGTGAACATCATGCATGTGCAGTGTGGACTGATTAGTATTTCATTGTGTTGTTGTCTCCTAACTAAATCTTGGTTTATATATTAATATTTCTCGCATTTTGTTTCTTCAACTAGTTCAAGAATGATTAAGAATTAGTAAGATAAACATTTTAACTTTTCTCATTTGGTTTATGTAATTGTAATTGTATATAATCAAGCACTCACTTTTGATTTGTATTTTGGCCTAGTTAACTATACACAAACAGTTATTAATTCATTTTGTCCACTGGTTGGATCTAATTAAGGTCCAAATCTTCTATTCATGAGATGAATACAAACAACCATTAACGGAACAAGTGGCTAAGGGTAATTGATTCTCTTGAGATTTCAAATTTGAGCCTCGATAGTTACATTTACTTATAAAAAGATTGATGAATACACATTAAATAATGTGAATCAGTGTATCTGAATCATGTGAAATCAGAACACTACAAATTTTTTTGAGTAATTGTGAAATGGCCAATCAATATCCAACAAATGGCCAACTCTTTATTCATTTATGGAAATGGTATTTGCAAATAACTCTTATAAATTAGTCACATAAAACACATAATTCAATACATACTAATACAAACTTACAATATTACACTAGTTGATAATTGTAATGCTTGCTGTGAAGCTGGTTGGGCTGGGCTGGGCTGAGAAGTTTGGGCTTTGTGCTTCGGATAAAATTTATTTTATTTTTTTATCAGTTGAGCTGGGCTGGGCTGAGAAGTTTGGGCTTTGCGCTTCGGATTAAATTTATTTTAACTTTTTTCAGTTGAGCTGGGCTGAGAAGTTTGGCCCTTGTGCTTCTGATTAAATTTATTTTAATTTTTTTATCAGTTGAGCAACGTAAGAAGACGATAACCTTATTATTTTAATCCAAACTCGAAACTGATAATCAAAGAGAATCCAAAATGCTTAAACCGGCTTGATCCATCATGCATCAGTAAAATAATTATAGTTTAATATATCAACACATTATCTTGAGACTTGAAACTTAGCTATCAAAGATGAAAGATGACCATTTATCAACTCTACCCTTGGTGTTGGTGTTGGTAGTACAGTATATACTTAAAATGAGTTCATTTTCATTTTCTTATGCAAAGAAAAACTATTGGCCTCAGGTGATGGATTTGTTGAACACTTGAACTAAACTTGAATTTCAAGTGGCTCTTGAGGAAGTTAAAAGGCAGTAGGTAGACATATATGGATCACTCTTTTTCTTCACCAAAATTATCTTATATAGTTTATCCAAATACAAATATTACAACCAAGATCATGATTGCTCAATCTTAGTTTCCATTTTGCTCTCCGTCTCCAACCCATCAATTCCATCGCATGGCTACATTGCCCAAGCTTTTGGGTTCTTCTTCTTCCTCTTCCTCTTCATTCAAGCACGAGACGCATCTCCGCACCCGGTTCCTCACTCTGGCCACAACAAAAACATGTTTTTCCACATGGGTTTCTCGGATCCGTTCAACGACACAGTCAAGAAAGAGCTTCCAGCTCAACTCCTCAAATGGGTATCCATTAAATGCTGTCTCTTCCCTGGATGGTGAGTTTCTGCTCTTCTTTTTGCTCTTTCTTGAGTAATTGGTTGTGTGATGCTCTACAAGCGTGTCGGTTTTGAGTTAAATTTGATGTTTGTTTTCTGGGTTTTGATCTGTTTGGAGAACTGCGTGCCCATTTGATCAAATTGCTTCTGTTTGAGTGAATTGGTTTTGCATTGTTGCATGTAAATGAACTCAAAGGAAATAGGGAACAATAATAGCATTATGCGTGAGTGCGCGCTGATTCCTAGTTAAATGGTTAATTTAGAAGCAGAGTTCTCCTAAAATGTAATTTGGAAGTCAAATTTGATCAAATGTCTTGGACAGATAGTATATGAGAGAGATAATATGTAAAACAGTGAGAATTGTATTGATGGAGAAAGAAATATGGTGCAAGTAGTGAACTAAGAGGGTTCGGGTATATGGTTTGTAGCTAGAGCAGTAGTTGGGGAGTTCATAGTACATGGTTTCTGAGCATGTTAACACTAAGTTTGCTGCCACATACTCCTTCAATTTTATCTTATCTAACCATGTCAACACTTGAGCATGCATGTATTTAAAATGGCAGGTTGAAGCTTTCTAGCTACAGGTTAGCTTAATCTCATATAGACACTTCAATTTTAACACACTGGTATTAAGCAAGTGAATATGACTATAAGACAAAAAGGGCGAGATGAGTAAATATGACTGAAACTTACCTAAAGATAAACGATTGGTGCAGTTGTTGTATGATTACAGTGAGTGTGGTGTGATGGCCATTTGCATATTTAAACTCTTGGAAGCTGAAGGGGATGGTTCTGTTTTAGACTTTTGGATCATCTTCTTTTGGTTCACCATTAGTCTTGTTACTGAGTTTTAAATGAACATTTGGAGTAGGTTTTGCTGGAGACCCTCTGGCCAAAGATCATGAACCTCAAGTAGAAAAGGGGTCATTCTCTTTCTCAGGATCAGAGGGAGTAGAGTCTACTCTAAGCATAACTGTTGTTGGAGCTTCTGGGGACCTAGCGAAGAAGAAAATATTTCCAGCTCTTTTTGCTCTATTTTATGAAGATTGTCTGCCAGAGGTCTAGTTTTTCACTGCCTTGTTATATCTTTAACTTCATATGGTTTCTTTCATATATTGTGACATCCAAAATGCACAACCTTTGCAATAGCTGACTGAACCTATTTATATTTGATCAATCATGTTTATGCAGAATTTTACTGTTTTTGGTTATGCTCGAACAAAATTGACTGATGAGGAGCTGCGAAATATGATTAGTCGAACCTTAACTTGTAGAATTGATAAGAGGTATGCTATATTGCTTCTGACCCGCAATAATAAGTGTCCCACTTTGTCATTTCCTACTTAATAATATGTCGAATTAACTTGCAGGGAAAACTGTGAAGGCAAAATGGATGAGTTCTTGAAAAGATGCTTTTACCATTCGGGGCAGTATAACTCTGAGGAGCATTTTAAGGAATTGGACAACAAGCTGAAGGAGAAAGAGGTGATACCTTAATCTTTGCATTCTCATTCCAATTGTTGTTCGGCTTACAAAAGTAAAAAGTTTGTTAGAAAATAAATTTGATCAATATTTTTCTACATGTTTCTGATAATGCTCTTTTTCTCAGGCTGGGAAACTTTCAAATAGATTGTTCTACTTATCAATACCTCCAAACATATTTGTGGACGTGGTGAGATGTGCCAGTCTTCAAGCTTCTTCAGCTAATGGGTGGACCAGGGTCATTGTGGAAAAACCATTTGGTCGTGACTCAGAGTCTTCTGGTGAGCTAACCAGATGCTTGAAGCAATACCTAAATGAGGATCAAATATTCAGGTAAATCTTAACCTTTATTCAAATGAGACAAATTATAGAACTAAAGGGAGAATCTTGATCTTGAGAATTCTTCAGGATCGATCATTATTTGGGCAAGGAGCTTGTGGAGAATCTATCAGTGCTTCGTTTCTCGAATCTTGTCTTTGAACCTTTATGGTCCAGGAACTATATCCGCAGTGTGCAATTTATATTTTCTGAAGATTTTGGCACAGAGGGGCGAGGAGGGTGAGTTCTATATGTTCCCTGATATTATTATGAACTCATTCCCAAAGACAAAATAACCCGACTCTATCTGTTCTTGTCTCCAGTTACTTCGATAACTATGGAATAATACGAGATATTATGCAGAATCATCTCCTGCAAATACTAACTCTATTTGCAATGGAGACACCTGTCAGCTTAGATGCTGAGGATGTTAGGAATGAAAAGGTAATTAGATTTTTATTGTCTAATGATTTTCAGTCTTCGTTGTTCTTCTTTTTGCATGTTTGCTATTCTCATTTTTTTGACATTTTCTACGAACCCATTTTGAAATTTTTGTAATGAACCATTTATTACCTTTTAAGCACCTCCAGTTTGAGTTAATGACATCTCCTTAATGCTATCAACTACACTACCCAATCATCTCATCAGGGAGACTTGACAATCCCTTTGATGTATTTTTTTAGTTTTGTTAAGTCCTTGGTGTATTTTTTAGGCTTGCTTCACTGATTCATTGTGAGTTCACCAGGACATAGTCTGACTTAATGTGTATGGTCTTATAACTCAGGTAAAGGTTCTTAGGTCGATGAAACCATTACTGCTTGAAGATGTTGTTGTAGGCCAGTATAAAGGCCACACTAAGGGCAGCAAAGTCTATCCTGCTTATACAGATGACTCCACTGTGCCGAATGACAGTTTGACACCAACTTTCGCCGCAGCAGCTCTTTTTATTAATAATGCCAGATGGGACGGGGTTCCTTTCTTGATGAAAGCAGGCAAAGCTCTTCATACCAGGAAGTAAGAATTCATCATGGATGATATTTTTCTTCTATTGTACCCTTTTTTTTCCCCAGAAAGTTAAATTACTAACTAATATGAAAATATGGTTGACATGAGTTTGCAGAGGAGAGATCAGAGTTCAATTCAGACACGTCCCGGGTAACTTGTACAAGAAGAATTTTGGTACTGATTTGGATAAGGCTACAAATGAGCTTGTGCTTCGTGTGCAACCTGATGAAGCAATCTATCTTAAGATCAACAACAAAGTTCCTGGTCTTGGAATGAGATTAGATCGCAGTGACCTTAATTTGCTTTACCGAGCAAGGTATGCATTTATAAAGATATACATTTTAGTAATATTGTAGATATAGCTTTAATACTGACTTGTACTGTAACAGACTCGGGGTTAGAATACTAGTAGGTGAAAAAAACTTCAGTAGCAATATCTTCACACCATTCATTTGTTTTCCTTGGAAATTAAAGTGACATCTAAATATTTGCCTACAGAGTAGCACTAACAAGTTAATTTTAGAAATCCGACTTTTATCATTGCTCTACCTTAAGACTGAGGTTCTGATGTGAATTGTGAAGGTATACAAGAGAAATACCAGATGCATATGAAAGGCTGCTCTTAGATGCAGTAGAAGGAGAGAGAAGGTTGTTTATTAGAAGTGATGAGCTTGATGCTGCTTGGTCTCTATTCACGCCATTGTTGAAGGAACTTGAAGAGAAGAAGATCGCACCAGAACTGTACCCTTATGGCAGCAGAGGACCTGTTGGGGCACATTATCTTGCAGCCAAGCACAATGTTCGATGGGGAGATCTCAGCGGTGAGGACTGATGAATTGTGAAGTTTACAGCATACATATTACTCATGCCAATATATGTTGAGACCATCAGTTAGTAATCCATTAGATTATGTCCATTTGATGTAATTTCTTGTGGATAGGTTAGTGCTTACTGCTTTTGTCCATAATCAATCCATGCAGAAGAATTTTAAAGGCTGTGTAGGTTAGGTTGTGAACTTGTCATCTATGTAAAATGAATATGGATACTTTGTGAATGAAGTGAAGCTGTGAATTGTTGATTCTCAGTGATGCTCTACCTGAATATCTGCAAGTAACAGGAGTTGGATAACACTTTTTAAATGCTTGAAAATAGGTCTCTTGTCATGGGTTGATGGCCAGAGAATTTGCCATCATATTTTCTCCTTTAGTGTTGCATTATTGAGAAATTGCGAAAAAGAATGTATTTTTTATTTGATTTCTCATGGATTTTGAATCTCTGTTATTTTTGTCTTGAGGCAAAAGGAGAGAGATGAGCATTGTTCTTCTTCTTTACCGTTAAGCCCATGTTCTATTTTGAGAGAGAATATTGGAATTCCATCATCCTCTCTCTTTTGGTCCATTCTATAGTTTACTCTTTCTACTTTGTTTAACCTTTTCCCATTCTTTATCCAAAAATATTATTCAATAACTTGACACGCCAAATCAACACATGGGAAAACCAATCTGACACGTACTTCACGCATGTGATCTTTTGTTGGAAGAATTGTTTTAGTACGAATTGAAGTGAAATCAGGCTTCAACATCTACAAGTATCACTGGACGACATCAACAAACAATTTCCCGCTTACACATTAGAAAATATGGTCCTGGTTTGCCTTGCATTATATTGAATAAATATTCTTTATCCACCTTGTACATGGGGAAGGGTTCAATTTAGGAATCTCTCATGGAAACAAAAATGAAATGACAAAACTAAAAATGGTGAAATAGAAAAGCAATTAAGTGGGTAGTTGTGTTGTTAGCTTTTGAAAATGTGTTGCTTGGTAGTGAAAATGTGCAGGTGGAGGTGCAGATGCAAGACTGAGGAGTGGTAGGCCTATGGCTATGGCCTAAGACCTAAGACCCAAAGCAATGCCTATGTCAATGGCATAGTACTGTTTTCAATGAAATTGTACTTAAAAATTGAATAAATATTCCATCTTGAGAATGGGTTGATTAGACATGAGTAGCTACCACTTACCACTAGCACAGCATAGCATAGCATGTCCCTCTCCTTTCTAGTCAAAAAGTACCACTGCTCTGCCCCTCCTCTTTTGCTTCAATTCTATCCCCTGCATTTCATTTTCTCTCCTTTCTTTAATCTCAAAACTATTTGATTCAGTGTTTGTTCAATTATTTCATTAACTTGAGCAGAAGAACTGAAACTAACATGAATTCTGAATATTTTCAAAATTTAATTAGGAGCAGCAGCTCCACTGCTGGGTGAGATTTATGGGTTTAAGGAGAGAACTAACAACCAACTCGTGTGATGTTTCTACTCAGAGGTGAGAAACACAGGCCTTTGTAAACCTTTTGTCCGGTCGCTTATAGAAAAAAAATATATAACTGGCAAGGCTGGTCTTTATGCAGCTATATGGAGAAGGAATCAAGCTAAGAGCAGTTCAGTTTTGGTTAAACCAAAGTAAGATTGTGACACCTTTACAAATTTACTTAGGTAGAGTTTGAATAAAAGTTTTTGGGAGAAACATTATTATAGGTTTAATTTTTTCAAATAATACATACTAATATTCCAAATTTTTGAAAAATAGAAAAAACAAGAATAAAAATTTCATAAATTTTTGCTCAAATGTACAATTGGGGTGATTAATCTGTAAATTATTAAGGAGACTACAAATATTAACTTCGTTTCACAAATTAATATGTACTTTCATGAACAATTATAGATGCTTAATTATATGTTTGATTAAGTAAAATTTTAATGTGCTGTCATGATTTTCATTGATTTGGCTTAATCTATTTCTTTTAGTTGGTGGAAGCAAAACGACTTATTCATAAGTTAAACAAAGTGTCACAATATCATCAATGCTTTAGTATAAGTCATAATTCTTAACTTAAAAATATATAATCTATCGATGTTTCTTGCAATCATCTTATAGTTGAATGTACTAAAATTATTAAATTAACTAAAAATTAGACAAGTACAAATAGTGGCAAGAAAAATCACCCATCAATCTCTGAAATTGAATCAACTTTTCCAAGAGTTTTCAATTATTAAAGTAAATCTATAAAAAGAGGGACACAAATTAACAATGATGAGGATTAGACTTTAGAGACTTCTCTTATTTTTTTTAAAATTATCCACATCTAATTTTAATTATCAATCATTACATGTCTCTTTGACTTGAAACTCCCTCTCCTACTTCTAACCCACACAGAACTTGTAACCTTAGAAATTCATTCGGGTCGGGTCCGGGTTGGACCCAATGCATACGATGTATTCTATAGTTTTCTTTTTGGTTTCGTATTGTTTTCTTGAATAAAAACATGAAGCAACCATATTGTTACTTTTGATAACAGAATTCAAATTCAGGTCCTTGATTATATCGAAGGGTAAAACAGAAAACATATTGACATTTGGATGTATCATAATTCCCAAGAAAGTTGCTTTGAGTCACATGACAAAATATTGAAAAAGAATATTAATATAGTATAGTGTAGTAGAATAATTCAAACATAAATTGACCTCTATTTTGTCACTGTTTTATTTTATCTCCTCATGTCTCTTGACACTTTTTGAGATCAGAGATCGATGATGAGCACACAGTGGAGTAGAGAAAATAGAGACCCTCTCTGCAGTGCTTGCAACATATACTATATATTTTGGGACTTTTTTAATTACAAATATATATATATATATATATATACATTCATGTTGATAACAATCCATTTTGCTTTGCTTTGCTCTGCCAATTTTCACCTTTCTGCAATTCAAAGCCATCATCATTTGCAAAAATATTCTCTTCCTATCTTTTTTCTGCTTCTTCTTCTCTAGATTCTACTCGTCAGTCTTCAACCAAATAAATACAGTATGTTTGTTCTATTTCACTTATGCAAATATTATAATTAGCTTTATTTACATTTTACTCTCTCCATATAGTATGTAATTTTATTGTAACATGATTAAATAACACTAATTTAGTTATTTAAGCATCTAACCGATTGTCACATCTTCTACACTGACATCTAACTTGATTTTCCCTCATGAAATCGTGTCTCGTCGTACCAAAACTCGACGAATGCCCCATCTTCATTCAAAAAGTTGTCACTAATATCTCTCATTGATTAAACTTTCTTTTAACTCCTTATAACACTAATCTGCAAAGAAAAGATCTAACCCATTCAAATACGTCATCCACACATTATCTTATTATACACTCAACATACTTGGTTACGATCAAACAAAAATATGGTAACATTTCCTCAGTGTATAAGAGAAGTAAAGAAAAACTATAGTCTATCATTATCTGCTGTGGATGATATATAAACCCAATAGCCAATAGAAAAGTGGCGGAGCAGAAACTAACTTCCGCCGCCGTCTTTGCAGGGCGGGAAAAACAACTCCCACATACCCATCCATATAAAAATGAATTCAATTGAAATCACTGTATTATAAATTAAAAAATATATATATCACCATCAATTCATATATAAATATATATGGTAATAAATAAATAAATAAATAAGTTATATATATCCAACAAAACCCATAACGCCTTCTTTTGGGTCCCTCACTTTGTGTCTTTATCTACCTTTTTGTCCTTCCTTCCTCCTTTCCACTTCTTCTTCTTCTTCTTCTCCTCCTTTTTTTTCTTTTCATGTCTTCACCACCACCACCACCACCACCATCATCGTCGACGTCGTCATCTTCCTCTAACGGCAATGGCGATGCTGCAAGACGAAGAAGAAGAGCCGGCGGCGACTACGAAGGACCTTCCTCGTCTCGCCAACGCGCCGTCAATGACGTGTGGCCGGAGCCTTTCGTGGAAGCTCTCGCCGCCCAGGTCGCCATTGAAGCCTCCCGCTCCGTCGGTCGCCTCTCCGCCGCTCCCGCCCTCGCCAATGTCTTTCGGGTACGTTACTATTTTTCTTCTTTATCTGCATGTCAATGTCACTGGCTCACTGCACTGCATTGCAACCACCACCAATTGAATTCAATGCTTGTTTGTTTTCACAATTCTTTGATATTTTTCTTCTTTTGGAATTTGGATCACCAGTATCTGTAAATTGAATGAATGCTTAGCTGGTTTGTTTGGACAAAATCTTGACCCGGTCAACGCTATCTGCTAACAGTATATATTTTTTAAAATTTTGCTGTTGTTGTTTTTACAAGGTCAAAATTAAATAAAAGAAAAGAAAATCAGGTGAGGAAATGGGGCATATTATATGATCAGCATATATAACCAGTCCTTGAAAGGGACTGCTTTATTTGATGGGTCTTTTTCTAAACATGTCCCTTTCAAATGGGTGGTGTGTTTGTTCTGGGCAATCTTAGTTGATGTTTCTCCTTTTTACCCTTTAGAAATGTCCATTTTTAGTTCCCCTTTTCATATGTTGAGGGAAAAAGGGCTTTTTTGGTTTTGAATTTCTCTTCCTCTCCCTTTCCCTTTCTTGGCATGCCCTTTTTTATATCTCCCCTTTCTTGGCATGATCCTTTTATTTTTATTTTACTCTATATACAATTCATCAAATCCCATTGCTTTTTTGACTCAACCACTCTTCATAACATATGTATGTGATAATAGTTCAATGTGTTGGAGGTAGCACAACTTTTAAACACAAAAATGTAGAAAGAGACCTTTGAAGCTCTACTTTTAACTTATAGCTGTGTTTGGCACTTTGTAGCATCATTTAAGGAATGAGGCTCAGTTGAGTGTCAATTGCCTCAATCATATAAGTCTTACATTACACACTTGTAGCTACCAACTTTACCATTTCTCATATATATACATTACCTAACTACTCTTGTCTCTTTTTTCCAATCACATACCCACCTCCATGTATAAAATTTCAAGTATTCTCAGTGAATCTGAATCATACCAGTTTTTATAATAATAATAAATGAGACAAGAATCTAGGGAGGGATCAGTCAAAAGGAAGCATGTGCAATGGGCATAAAGCTATTTCACATGGAACCCAATGCAGCCATTGTTTTCAATGTTTGTATATATATAAAAAAAAATGATGTCTCTTTGTCAGTTTCAGAGATAAGGTCTTCTCTTTTGCATACCAGTTTGGCGACTTCTCTTTTGTTTTTTCCTCTTCCTTCTTGACCAAAACTGTCTTCTCTTTGGTTTTTTTTAAATCTTTGAATCTATTTTTTCCCCTTTCTTGATAATATAAGAGTACCAGCAAATGTACAAATCGAAAGAACAGAAAAATTCATATATGTGTGTGGTGTTGTTATGTAATTGTTGGAAGCAGATTCGCTGCTTTTAACGAGACACCCTTTTCTTGGAAATGAAAGAGAGAGAAAAGCACGCCTGTTCTTGTTTACATGTTTTTTTTTTTTTTTGTAATCCGATGTTACTATAATGTATTGACTATATTATAGTGATAGTTGTTAGTGTATGGTGCATGGACCACACATGAAGTATAATAGGTGCAGAGGGTCTCACAGGGCTGGGGTTTGTGGCCTTTGGGGGGGACCTTCAATTTTGGGTACCTTTTATACATTGTTTTCTTGTTCAACTACCACTGTGTGTATTGATTTATATTCTACTATATAATTTGCCTCTCCTGGGTCTTTAATGTGACCCCCACCACCTCATCTCCAACCCCATCTGTGTACTTGCTGCATATTTTGGTCCTACCAACAAGCTACCCACCCATTTTCTACCAGTATTAATAATATGTGTAGGAGACTAAGAGTACATATTATTAACCTTTTTTGAAATAAAAATTTCTTTTTGCTACTCATGGTTTTTTTTGGTACTTTCTGTACTCTTTTTGAGACAATAGATTGAATAATTATACAGTACTCATAAAGATGAGAGCTCTTGCTCAGTTCCTGCCAGTCTTAATTTGCCCATGGATATATATATATGCATATATAGTTACCAGCATCATCATATATTGAATATTGATGAAATGAGATGATACTCCATTGCATTACTATTGCAACATGGTAAATATTTTGAAAAAGAACATAATGGGTTTTGTTTATGTTCTTGTAAACAAAAACCATTATGTCAGTTTTATGATTTTGCGGGAGCAGGTTGAGTTACAGTCACTAACTCGCGAATTATAATGGTTTTTGTTTACAAGATCAAGAAGTTTTGGTCATAGAGTTAGTGATTGTAACCTAACCTGCCCCGCAAAATTGTATTCGCTGAGTTTCGGTAGTTAACTCTGTTATGTCCCATTATACATCCATCCTCGTGGGACAAGAGATGTTGGTGCGTTCTTCGAGTGTTTTTTCTTTTCTTGATCCGAGTTCTCTGTAAAAAAAAGTGGTAGGCAAGAAGCAATAAAAGCTGGAAATGCTTATGGCATAGAGACATAACACTGGTAGTGGGATTTGGTTTCTGGGTGCATGGATCTTCCTTCTTCATCTTGGGTTTCTCATTCCTTCTCGATCTTATTGATTGACAACCCACTTACATACATACATATATAAACATTGCCTGCCATGTCTGACTATTTATGTATGTAGAGATATTTATATCATCATCTCCATTAAATACCTTCTCTTTTGCTTGCGTTGGAGTGTTTAATTAAGCAGCACTGCATCGCATATACATGCATGCAGTCTGTGCAAGTTTTCTCATTATTTATTGCTGCTGCTGCTCCTCTAGCCCCTAATTCCTTTCATGTTCCTTCTTTTCAGTGAACAGTGTCAACCTTAATATTTTAATGTAGGAGTATATGCTTTTTACTTGAAAAGCAAATTAAGGACTAGCTACCTAGAGCTAGCTAGGTATACTAGAGTTTGGTTTTCTTCTGTCATGTGGATAAATATTTGCAGGTGCAGCTATGACTTGCACACACAACACTAGGCTGTGCTGAGCTCAAAACTGGGATCAGAATCAGAATCAGATATGTAATGTTTGACTTTCAACTGAGGGGCCTAGTTTACATCTCACCTTACACAAGTATATATTACTACGAAATTGTCTCGACTGAATTCAAACAACACACTTTAAGTTAATTTTATATTATTCTACTCATACTACTGACAATTTAGCTTTAAAATTTTATTTTTTCTTTTATGTTTTCGTTGCGCTCTCTTCTTGATCCCCATTACCCTATCCCATTGTGTCTGAGATATGTTTCTTGAACATTTAGTTTTTCATAGACTTCAGTACATTTAGTTTATTTAAAATTTAAATAAAATTTCACAATTTATTTAATTATGGAAAACAAGAGAATATATGTGCACTTTCTTTTGTTTGAATGGTTGTTTTGGAAATGTTGTTGATCTTGCTCGAATTTTATTATAGAATTTTTACTTTCTGTGAGATGTACGTAAATGGAATTTTATATATACTACAATGTCTTTGTTGTTGTATCTCTACCATGCATGAACTAGCTAGAGAGCAGTCATAATTGTCCAACAAAATAATGGGATAAATGTGCGTGAATGCATCGTTGGTTACAGATGTGTAGTATTTATTTTTATGGAAAAGAATATATTTTAAACAAATAAAAGGTATTATTGCATGGTTTCATTTTTGGTGCGTATGGTGGAAATGCAGGTATGCTCCACGTGGCGAGCCGTGTCTCGGTCGGATCTCCTGTGGCGCCGTCTTACGAGACGCATCTGGGGCCGTACCACCCTGTTCCGCGACACCTGGCAAGAAGAGTACATCTATTGGCATCGTACGGCTCAGAACTTCCGCCTCGGCAGGTCCGCGCACACCATCCTACACTTCGATCCGTCCGAGGTTTGCAACCCGGACGGCCTCGTCTGCCGCTGCCTTACCCTCTCCGATCTCTACCTCGCCTGTGGATTCGCCGACGGAACCGTCCGACTCTTCGACCTCGCCACCCGCTCTCACGTCGACACGTTCCGTCCCATCCTTCGCGACCTCCGCGGCCGCTACTCTCAGGCAGTCACCGGCATCGTAATGGTCAACGTCCACCCGAGGCTCGTCTTCGCCACCGTTGGCGGAGACGTCCACGTGGCGCTCATCAACGCGGCCGGGGACCAGCCGCCGCGTAGGGTCCACTTGGGTGACGTGGAGAACGACGGCCCCCTGCTGGAGTTCGCCGGTTGCGGAAGGTGGTGGGTGGGGCTCTACGCCGGTGTTCCCGGTCGGGCTTTCCGGATATGGGATGGGAACACGGAGGAGCTGGTATTCGTGGGTGGGTCGTTGACCGACCCGGACGCGGTGGTGGGATGGTACACGCTGATAGAGTGGAGCCCGAGTGAAGTAGTTGGTCGGGTCCGGGTTACCGGCCAAGAGTCCGCGGTGGCGTGCACGGGGTCAAGGGTGATTGTTTTCGACCTGAGAAATCAGGGGCTAGTATTCTTCGAGGAGGAGTTCCGGCGGAGGAGAGGGGCGGTGGTGGGGTCGTTTGACGTGAGCGGCGAGGCGTACATGGTGGTGGACAGGCGGGGGTGGGCTAGAGTGCGCCGGGTGGACACGCTGGAGGAGGTGTGTAGGTTCAGGGTTGCGGCGGCGGTGGCGGCGGGAGGGGCGGTGATGGGGTGCATGAACCGCGGGTACGCCCTTATGTGCGCGGGGGGCGTGGTGAGGGTGTGGGAGGTGGAGCACGGTGCTCCGCTGTACAGTTTTGGGGAGGGAATAGGAGACGTAAATGCATTCGTGGCAAGTGATAGACACGTGGCGGCGTCATGTGGGGACACAAGAATACACTTGTGGGACATGGGCGCACAATAGCAAAGACTAACGTAACGGAAATGAAGAAGATATTGAATTATTTATTCTTTGAGGGGATGGGCGTTGTTAAAAATTGACGCTATTTTGGGGGACATATGTTAGGTTGGATTGTGATTCATTCTGTGGGGTAGGGCTTGACTTGGATTGTATTGTTATATTGTTTGTACAGGTAAGTACATGAATGGGATGGGGTAGAGGAGCTAGGGTTTATCTTATCAATCTCTTTGTACCCATTTATTTAATTTATGGCGATGTGACCCTTTATAAGCTTTTTATCAGTAAAGTAAAGATGGTTCAAAGCTGGAAATTCTGCACCATTACACCTTGCATTGAATTTTGGCTGTTTTCTTTATGTGTAGAAACTCTTGCCGTTTCAGTCTTGCCTGTATCTCTTGTCATTTCAGTCTTCACTGTAACTATTGTAATGTGTATTTAAGTATTCGTTGTGTTTCTTATAGAAAGGAGAATGCAACAGTCTCTTGTGTGTGAAACAACTGGAAATCCAAGAGTGATTACTTGTTTCGTCAAATAATATAAGACAGGTAAGTAGGGTAACAGATTGTTAAACAGACAACCCATTAATATTTTAGTGACACTGCTTCTGGCGTAAGATAAACTCTATCTCCCCTAACTATTCCTATCTACAAAGTGAGGTCCGTACTACGCTCACTTGAGAGTTGAGTTCTAACAATCCAAAACACGTTAATTGTGGGCGCTGAGAGCAGCCTATAAAAGCCTCTACCACTTTGGATAGCGTTTTAGTGTTCAAATAGGTAGAAGTGTATTAGTTTGTTCCGGTTTGACAATGAGTATTTAAGGTGACCCGATGAGACATGGACCTTGTGGGTAACCCTACGAGGCTGGAACCTTAGAGATGACTCGGTGAGACAGAAAATTCAGTGGTAAGTGTTTGATGAGAGGACCTAGGTGGTAAGGAGCTCTCATTATTATTATTTTTTTTTACTTTTTTATATTTGTTTAATGGGCTAAAGTGTTTATTGTTTTAAACTCGAATTGGGCCATATTTTACATCTTTCTATCAATTCATATATCATATATGGTCTATTTGGGCCCATCCTCACGAAAGCCCATATTTAAAAAGTATTTAAAACTAATTTCTTTAAAAGCCGACCGACCAGTTGCCGGTTCTGACATCTTCACCGGTTATACCATCCGGACCGGTAAAGACCACCGGGTTCTGGTCGAACCACCCGATCAGAATTTTAAAACATTGCTACGTCTATCTACGTTTTCTTTTTTTTTTAGAACCTAAAAAATTAACCTACCCGGAGTGGGACTCTGGTCTCAGTCGCAGAATCAACAGCTCAATCGCCTTAGCCTTCCTCTACTTGTGAGCTTTTTGCGTCTAAGGAATCGTCCTCCTGTGCCGGGATTTGGCTCCATCTTTGCGCCTTCAACATAGGTAAGTTTCGTCTCTGTTTATCACTTGTTCAAGCTCTGTTTTTTCATGCTCCTGCGATTACTTTCTCCAATTTTCAATGAATGTGTGTTCATGTGTTTCTTATCTGTTAATTGGCTATCTGCATTAAGAGGTATTCTGGAGGATTTGTTTGGTTCAGTTATGGAGGTTTTCGAAATTTTTGTTTAATTCCGAATTAACCCTTATTTCGGGTCTAACTCAAATGATTAAAACCCCTAACAGTGAGGAATAAGTAGTGAATGAATAGAAAGGAAATGGAGGGTTTTTTTTTCTTTCTAAAAGGAAACACAATAGTGACAGTGACATTGAGTTCAATTGCAATTGATTTATGTTCACATTTGATATTTACTACTTGAATCTAACTGATAGAATTATATTGTAAAGTGAAGTGAAGTGAAAATTATACTGACAGTGGCTGGTTTTATGCTACCCTGGCTGGTTCTGTTATTGGTTCTGTGAAGTGAAAATTATCATCAAATGTTGTATTTCAATTTTGTGATGTAGTTTAGTTTTATGCCAGAAATTCCTCCTCAGTAACATAGATTATGATGTATCATGTATTGCTTCAGTTTTAGGGGAGACTCAAATTGTTCAAGCATCGAACTTTCTACTTGAGATTGTGAGTTCAAATCCTATTGGGTGGGCTGCGAGGGTTATGGGAAAAGGGAAGGGTTACTCCTATTGTGTAGCTGAATGGCTCGTTGGGCCTCCATTTCAGATTAAATAAAATGAAAGAAAGAATGATAGTTCACATAGATTGTGAAAGACAATTTCTTAACATAATGCTCCTGTCAGACCTCAAATTATTCATCCATTGTCTTTCTGGTTTTTCTTTGGTACTGTTTAAATAAATATTGCTGCTGTGAGATCAACTGCTTTTTGATAAGCATATATTATTTAAATTTTTATGAATGTACGGGAATGGTGGAAATATGTTTTATTGTTTGTCATAGTATCTCAATTTTTATGAATATGCAGCAATGGTGGGACTATCTGTTGGTGAAAAACTTTTCATACAGGGAGGCATTGCTCAAGACCTTCGCTCGGATGGTCGAAAGAGATTAACTTACAGACCCATCTATGTTGAAACAGGAGTTATTCCACAGGTAGGTTATTCTTAAATAACCAGAGCTTTATGAATCTCATTCTTTTGGGTCCACTTTTCTATCTGCCAAAGGAACTTTCACTTATGGTTTTCCTTGGATTCATGTCAGGCTAATGGTTCTGCGAGAGTTAGGTTGGGTGCAACTGATGTTATTGCTAGTGTAAAGGTACTTATTACTTCTTGCTTTTTTTTTTTTGTTGTTGTTAAAATAGTACCAACTTGTTTTTACACTTCTGAAACTAATGATTTTGATTGCCCTCTTTGCTCCTGGTAATATTGCTACTATATTTCTTTGTATTAGTTGCAATATGTCATAAGTTACATATTAGTTGTTGTAAGTGCAGGCTGAACTTGGAAGGCCAAGTCCAATGCAGCCTGATAAAGGAAAAGTTGCAATACATGTTGATTGCAGTTCTACAGCAGCACCTATTTTTGAGGTTTTTTGTTTACCCTCTGCTGCTACATATACTTAGTCAATGATCATTAAATGTTTTACTTTCTACTATTCATCTGAGATAAAGATCTGTTTGAGTTATTTTCTAGAATAGGAGCATTAGAGATAAATATCCATTCATGGGAAAGTTCGACTTGTTGTACTTCTCAATAATGAGCCTTGGCCTTCTCTACATATGTGTTTCAGTGTATTATATTTCTGAAAAATACCATCCTATCTTTAGTTTACCGCATAAAGTATTAGTCATTGCTCAGAGATGGAGTCTTAGCCTTCATTATTTTGTTCTTATAGTGCGGTACCACCTCTTACAAGTTGTTTTCATCCGTAAAATTGTTTGCAGGGTAGAGGTGGCGAGGAGTTGTCAGCAGAACTCTCAATTGCTCTTCAGCGCTGTCTCTTGGGTGGTAAAAGTGGAGCAGGTTTGGATTATCATTAGAGCAAAACTGCCAAAGCTAAAGATTATCATTACATTCTATCATTTTGCAACACACACCCTTTGATAATGGATTATAATTTTAGGATCTTCATTTACCTTTGTTGATAATCTTCTAATTTCTTTCAGGAGCTGGAATCGACCTATCCTCCCTGATAGTCATGGAGGGGAAAATTTGTTGGGATCTTTACATTGATTGCTTGGTTGTTAGTTCAGATGGGAATCTACTTGATGCTCTGGGAGCAGCTATAAAGGTATTCATTTAAAAATGCAAGAATGACACATTCATTCATTTTCAATCGACAGTAAGCCACAAAGATGAGGATCAATAGCCTAGATCATAGCTTTTCTGAAATGAATTCATCCTAGATCTTGCTTGAAATGTTGGATCATTTATGAAGGAGTTTTATCATTATATAGATATGATTACTTCTTTTTGTAAAAAAAAACTAATATACCTGATTCATGCTGTGCTGCTCTAATTAAAGGCTGCTTTAAGCAATACTGGCATCCCTAGAGTCCATGTTGCAGCTGCTGTATCAGGTGATGAGCAACCAGAGGTGGATGTAAGTGACGAAGAGTTTCTACAGTTCGACACATCTGGGGTCCCAGTCATAGTCACATTAACAAAGGTAATACATTTTCATATTTTGATTATCGTTTTGGCTTTCATACTTCAAAACACGCTTTCTTACCGTAATTTTCTCATGATGCTCTGGAAGGTGGGTAGGCACTATATTGTAGATGCTACTTCAGAAGAAGAATCCCAGATGAGCTCTGCGGTTTCTCTTTCTATTAATAGGCGAGGGCATATATGTGGACTGACGAAGCGAGGAGGTGCAGGCCTAGATCCTAGCGTTATTCTTGACATGATATCTGTGGGTAAACATGTGAGCGAGCAGCTAATAAATAAATTGGATTCTGAGATATCAGCCGCGGAAGCTGGCGAGGATGAAGAATGACGGAATTAGATTCACAGATAGCATTCAAATAGGTTTCTTCTAATGAGACCATGTGTTGTGCCATGAAAATTGTAGTTGGGTTGCTCAATAGATAGTGGCTAGTGTATTTTTTATATGACACCATTAACCATTTAACCTCTAATTTTGACAAAGATATTGGATTGGTTATGCACACAACTTTACCTTACTTGCCATTTTCACTTATCTTTCTTCTGTTGAAGCTCTTGCTCAAATCAAAAACCAACAACCAAACTAAAAAAAAAGGATATATATCATCAGTTTGGATGGTCATTATGTCAAACTAAAGAGGTAGTCGTATATTAGAACTATAGTTGACATTTTGCCTGTCTGCGTCGTTCTCGTGTTGAAGACTAATCGTGTGTCATAAGGTATGAACGGATCAGATTGAGAGGACAAGATGCGATTAGAATGACACGAACGAGCATGTTTAGCATGAAATTCAATAAGACTAGTTTGAGTTTTTTGGGGTAAATTTATTTTTACAACCTGTAATTGTGCATGTTGAATTTGTCACGGGGGTGTGCTTTTGAGCCTATGTTAGATGTTACAACACGATTATAAGATAAATGAAATCAAACAAGTTTATTTTGTATCGCCCGTGTTGCACGTTGAGGTGAAATAGATTGGGCTTTGGGCCCATTCTAATATCCAAGTCTACAAGGCCCAAAAAGAATGTTTGTGAGAGCAGTGTGGTGTAGCCGTATAGGCTAAGGCCTGAGGACCAACTATTTTTTTTTTGTTGGAAAAAGTCGTGAGGACCAACTATTATAGAAACTATACAAAAGGAAAATTGAAAGTTTAATGATTCTGAATGTAACATGAAAAAGATGTGATTCACATTCTTGATTTCTAAGCTTTCCAAATCAAGTGGCAATCCAACAGCATAAAAACATCGAAAACGCAATGTGCATCGTCAACACGTGTTACATGTGATGCTCCAATCCAACAAAGAAAAACAAAAGTTCATAAGCTTTTTCAAGAACAATTAATTAAGACCTGCACGGTTAATCCAATAGGAGGTTATGCCAACAAGATTTGCGTACATTACAAAGGATTTTAAAAAGAGAGAAATTGATTCAAAGATGAATTTTAGTAGTGTTTGTTTTGGATTCTCGAGAAAAGTTTATGATCTTGAAGGCTTTATGATTAAAAAAGAAGACGGAGACACTAAAGAGTAGAGAGTAGAGTAGAGAGCACAAAACATATGGGAGAGGAACCCAGCACGTTAAGCGCACCCAACCCACCACCCACTGAGTAACAGTCCTCTCCTCAATTATAAAGATCCTTCCTTTGTCCTTAACCCATTTCAGGACCTGCAAAAACTCAACACGCCACCTCATTTCTGCTTCTTCCCATCTCCCTTTCTTTTTCATGATCAGCCATGCCCATTAATATATATTATTCGTCATCTCCAACAACACCACTCTGCGGTTTCTGCTCCTGTTGACTTTCTGATTCTCACTCTCTGTTGTTGCACTGTAGATCAATAAGTAAGCATTTTTTTCATCTGGGTTCTGTTTGTTTCTCCAAATTATTCCGGAAACTGAATTGGGTTGTCTTATTTTGCTTCCTGTTGATCTGGGTTTGGGTAATTGGTTCTGGAAATTGCTATTGGACTGTTTGCATTGCTATTTCAGCCAATCTCTTTCTTTTTAGATTGATGGTTGGCACTGGAGAGTGGAGATTGATTGCTGTATGAGGAGAACATTGACTAATTTGATTGAATCTAGGTCTCAGGTTCGAGCTTAGATTGTTACGCTTGCTGATAAATAAAAAATTGATTGAATCCGGGAATTTTTTAGTTCATTGTAACTGTTTTCTATGATTTGTTGATTTTTGGCTAGTTATGAAGTAGAAATAAAATTGCTCTTTTGTTTTTTCAGACAGACTTGTTAGATTACTCTATTAAGTGATCAAAAGATATTCCTGATTTTTTTTTTAGATTTTGGAAACAAATTCATTTTGCTTAGATATGCGCTGCTCATTGAGTCATTGGCAGGCTGGTAGTGGTGTTGGTTTCTTATTGAGGACATATTGATCCATGATTCCATGTAACATATTAAAGAACAATAATTACCCAGTTCCTGCCAATGCCTTTTATTTCAAATTGTCCTGGTACAAGATCTGATGTTCAGGCTTTTCACCTTTACAGTTTAGTTTTCATGCACCCTAATATTGAACTCTCTCGTTTGGTTGAGAACTTGAGATGTTACACTAAAGAAGCTTTTTTTTTCAAGCTAAATTGTTTTAGCTATGAGGCTGAAGCGATGTGTTAAGTTCTTAGTGATTCACTTGAAACGATCTCTTTCTTGCCCTCAATTGAATTCCACAAGGGACCCCCTTTTTCCAAGTGTCTCCATTTTATGGGGACTTAAGGTCAATGCCCTTATATTAAGGCTGTGGATGCTCACTTAACACAACTTCTCTATTGATTGTTGATTCCCAGGTATCTTTTGCTTTAATGGCGGCAATATTGGCTTCAAATAGCTATTATTGCCGCAATGGAAAGTTCATAAACCAAGGAAGTATGGCAGAGAGCCTCAGTTTCTCAAACTCAATCTCAACTCAGGTTGCAGTATTCGACAGAACTCATCATTCGCGCATAACTCATAAATCTCTTCGGTTGCAAGTGGAAATGAGAAAGGCAGAATCGCCCTCAAAATTAGGTTCCAATGGGCGTGCCATCAAAATGGTACCTACAAGTGAGGTTGTAAGACGAAAGACCCAATCTGCTGATAAAGTAGAGAAGGTGAATGGGACAAAGCTGGTAGTCAATGGAGCAACCTTAGTGAAGAGAGATTCAGTTGCAGCTCTGGTTAAGACACCAAGGTTGAGTGAATCTAGAGACCTTCCCACAGAGGAGGAGCAAAAGGTTCTACCCTCAGATGAAGGTTTCAGTTGGGCTAGTGAAAATTACAGTTCTTGGCAAAGAAGTCTAGATATATGGTCTTTTGTTCTTTCTTTACGGATCCGTGTACTTTTTGATTCCGAAAAATGGGCATATGTTGGAGGTTTCACAGAAGAGAAACAGGTTAGTTTTGGTTATTTATGTCACAGTTGCCTGGTGCTGACTTGCTGGCTCCCAATCGTGACTGTTAGTATATGTTAACTTCTTATCTCTTGTGTACTCATGAATTATCTCTTTCAGAAAAACAGAAGACGTAAAACAGCCTCATGGTTACGGGAACGTATACTGCAGCTTGGTCCAACGTTTATCAAACTTGGACAGTTATCCTCGACCAGATCAGATCTATTTCCACGTGAATTTGTGGATGAGCTTTCCAAGTTGCAGGTAGATCTTGATATCTTCATCTCTACTGATACTCTGTAGATATTGTCCTCTTTACACTCTAGATTCATTGATATTTTTCTCTTGGTTAATGAAACATGTTTCAAATTCTGCGTTTCTAATTTGTTCCTGTTCTTCTAATATATTTCAGGATAAGGTCCCAACCTTCTCACCAAAGAAAGCAAGAGCATTCATAGAGAGTGAACTGGGAGCTCCAATTAATGTATTGTACAAGGAGTTTGAGGACCAGCCTATCGCAGCAGCAAGTCTTGGTCAGGTACCCTGTTCTTTTTGTTGTAATGTCTTATGGTCAAGTATTGAAACTATGTAAATCTTATTTAAAAGTTCTAAATTTAAATTTGAGTGACTCGATGAATGTGAGAACTCTTGTTCCAAAATTAGAAGCATCATCGGAAATAAGATCTTTGCACAAACTTGGAAAGAGTACACAGCACAGAGTACACAAGCTTAGAGAGAATTATATTAAAAAAATAGGAAAGAAAGTGTCAGTAAAACTGTATGCTTTCTCTTGCTGAAGCAATAAAGGTAGCCTGCCAAATACCGATGTCACTCGTGTCAATATCGGTGTTCTTTGTTCTCTTCTTTTATTCTCAGATAAGCATGGTGAACTACAAAGTCACGAGTGACATTTTCAGTAGGTTGGTTTCTTCTTGCAAAAGTATCCTATGTGGCACTGATTTTGAATTGTCCTGTCTTTAGGTGCATCGGGCTATCCTTCATACTGGGGAAACAGTAGTTGTGAAAGTCCAGAGGCCGGGTCTCAAGAAGCTTTTTGACATTGATTTACGTATGTATTACGCCTTTTCTACCGTATGATTTTGTAGCTGCTTAAAATTCTGAAATGCTTTATCCACTTTAACTTTCGTGCATGTACTGTAATTTCCTTATCCAATCAAGTTTTACTTTGTATAGTTATTGATGATTCACGTTAGGCTTTGTCAAGTTCCATATGGGCATCTGAAAGTTGCATCAAAATGCATATGGGTTCAAATTTTGTTGCTTCCGTTATTTCTCAATCAGGAGGAGACACTATAGCTAATATTTAGAATGCACACAATTATCTGTATAGATATAGTTTTATTTGATTGCATGCTTCCTATATGTTCTTAATGGTGTGAGATCTGAATATATGTATGCTTAATTAAGTTCAGGCTTTTGTTTATTTAACTAAAAACTTTATCCTGTTCAGGAAATTTGAAGCTGATTGCTGAATATTTTGAGCGAAACGAAACTCTTGGTGGTCCGTTAAGAGATTGGACTGGTTTATATAAGGAATGTGCCAGGTAAGTAATGACTATATGTAGCATGCTCTGTTGCTTTCATGGGATTTATGAAGCATACAAATTACATGCTATAGTTTTAAAGCTTTGTTTATAGATGCATGCCTTGATATGCTTGTGCTTGTGACCGTTTCAGGATTTTGTATCAAGAAATTGATTATATCAATGAAGGGAAGAATGCTGATAGATTCCGCAGAGATTTTCGGAATATAAAGTGGGTTCGAGTACCTGTATGTTTCTTGCTACAACATTACAGGATAACTGAAGCTTGTTCAAAATTCCTTTTATCCTTTCTGGTTATTTTTTTTTAATACGAGCCTGATAAGGTAAAAAAAAAAACATAAACTGTGTCATTCAGATTCTGACTTAGCCGCTTTTTGTTGTTGTTTCTTTTCTACCTCTTTTAGTTGGTTTTCTGGGACTATACTGCTAAAAAGGTGTTGACATTGGAGTATGTACCAGGTTTATGCCTAAGAACTCATCCTTCATTTCTTGTTGTTCAAAATCACATCAAAAGATTTAATAAGAGGGAGCAGAAATATTTCCATGTTAATAATTTATCTTTTGATATTTGCTTCTGCGCGCAGGTGTTAAGATAAATAGGTTAGATATGCTAGATAAACGGGGTTTCAGTCGATCTCGAATTTCGTCACGTGCTATCGAAGCATATTTAATTCAGGTCAGGATCTTAACCCTAGTCATTAATATTGACTTCGATGACTAGTCATGTAATAATTTTGAATATGTATGTTTGTTATGTGAAGTGTTCATATATATCATGCCATGGATGTGCCAACTCTCTTTCCAGTTAACTGAATGGTTAATGTGAATTGTTATTAATTCAGATGCTGAGAACTGGTTTCTTTCACGCTGACCCTCATCCTGGGAATCTTGCTATTGATGCGGATGAAGCAATCATCTATTATGATTTTGGTATGATGGGGGAGATCAAATCTTTTACACGTGAGAGATTGCTAGATCTTTTCTATGCCGTTTATGAGAAAGATGTAAAAAAGGTCTACATTCTATCCCCCAAATTCTGTTACTTGTGTTTTTGGTTGATTTGTCGAATCACCTGTAAACTAGCTATTGCACTAGAAATCCCCTTAGATTTCACATTCATTATGTATATGACAATGTCGTTTTTTGAACACGCGGTGTCTTTATACTTCAACTTATGTGATGTCACTTGCATGATAATGCTTAATACATGTATGGCTCAGTTATACTGGGAACATGTTAAGTGTACCTGTGTACTCAAAGTACTCAAATATGGTTTTTAATGGCCAATCTCTTAGTAGTACTCTTACCAATAAACATATTTTTTCTTGACCCTTGGTTCGAAGTCTCCTGATAGTTTGGCAACAGAGGAAACTTTTGGTTAAATTTTATTGGTTGATACCTGAAGGTTGAAGTATAGAACAGGAAGCCAATCAGCCAATCAGGCGCATAGCCTGGAAATAGGTTTTAAGGGCCAAAATATGGGATTTAAAATAAATAATTTGAACTTATATTGTCGATGTTAAAAATTACATTCAAAATATATGAAATTAGTTTCTCTGTGGAAAAACTCTAAATACTTGAAAACTTCGCTCACAGGTCACTGAAGCAATACATATATAATCTGATAAGTTCTTTTGACTGTAATCGCATGGAATTTGGAATCTAGTATGCCATTTTCCGTGAAAGGATGTTACTATTTTACCAAATTATTTGACATCCATAGCTTGCTAGAATAAAGCATTTGTAACCAATCGTTGCCCTTGACTGGAATTTATACAAGTAAATTCTTGCTGATATATTCTAACCTCACAATGCTGTTTATTCTTAAAGGTAAACTAATTCTCTCCAGTTTAAGGTCATCTAATGACCCGCAATCCAGAAACATTTGAAAACAATTCATTATGAACTTTTCATTACACTAGCATGGTTCATCTTGCTCGATTTCCTTCAACTTACACGCATCATTATACAGGTTATGCAAGGCCTCATAGATCTTGAAGCACTTCGGCCCACTGGAGACTTGTCATCAGTAAGGATTTGTCTGTATGATTCTTCTTTTCACTACACGTTTCAAGGAAATTTGGCGTTCTCATACTTTTTCGTCTCTGTAATCTATTCCTAGGTGAGGAGATCTGTGCAGTATTTCTTGGACAATATGTTGATTCAGAGACCAGATCATCAGGCTACTTTATCTGCAATTGGAGAGGTATGGAATTACATATTCAAGACAGGTTTCATGCTCTCACAATTTTCTAAATGTGTTTCTTTAAATAGGGCAAAGGTCAGAAGATTATTCCTGTACAATTTTTGAATGCATATCCTGAATATTTTGTGATTGCTAATGTATCAAGCTTTTGTGGCAGGATTTATTTGCAATTGCACAAGATCAGCCATTCAGATTTCCATCCACCTTTGCGTTTGTCCTGAGGGCATTTTCAACGCTGGAAGGTGATATCTTTGTCTCCTTCTCTCGAGTATCACATATTATTCCTCAAAATGACCCAATGCCCCCTCAGCATTATTGTACAAATTTGGGAAGAAAAATAATGACCTGAGGTTTGATTACTTCTTTCCATGAAAATGATTTCCTGGAAATAGATTGAATTGTTCCATATCTGGTGCGACAATAGCCAAACTATCAGAAAGAAATAACCTCTTTGATTACATGCTCTGTAGAACCACTTTTTAAAACATCAATCTTTACTTGAAAGCTAAATAGCCTTGCTTTTCTTTGCTGTCCCTCTGATCATCACTCTTTCGTTGCAGGTCTTGGGTACATGCTTGATCCTGATTTTTCCTTCGTGAAGATTGCTTCACCTTATGCACAGGTTGAATACCCTTTCCTAACAATTATGGTTGAACCTCTTTTCAGTAGCCTTGAATTTGGCAATTCGGTTATAGAATGGATGCACAAAACTGATGGTTTCACACCACGTACAGGAGCTGTTAGACACGAGGAGGCAAAAGCAGACCAACGGGACACAAATTGTGCAGGAGATAACAAGGCAAGCCAACGATGTACAGCTCTCCACCATGTTTCTTCTTATGATTGAATGAACTCGTCTGGTTGTTGTGAAACACATCATACCACAATTTCATCTATTTCTATTTTCTAGTTCAGTCATGTTACGTTACGTTCCAGCAAATGTCGTGGCTAAGAGCACCCATGTATACTTTTTCAGGCGAGAAGCTACACCATGTCCATGCCATACAGAGTCCAGCGGATAGAAGAGTTTGTACAGCAACTTGAGTCGGGAGATTTAAAGCTCAGAGTCCGAGTACTTGAGGTATTCATCAATTTAGATTTTCAGCAGATTACACCCTCCCTCTTAAATCATTCATATGCCCAGAGTTCGAACAAAATTTTAGTCTTGAAACCTTAAAATTGCTTTCTCAGTCAGAGAGATCGGCTGAAAGAGCCGCATTACTACAAATGGCAACTATGCATACGGTCATGGGAGGTACATTGCTAAACCTCGGGGTCTCGTTAGCTAGTCAAGGCAGACATGTCATAGCAAATGGATTATTTATTGGTGCAGGTGACATGCTGATCCTTAAACATCATGTTTTCATTTCACATAATTGATCTTCTCCTCCTTAATGTTCATTGGGATTTGACTGTTGATGTGTTGACTACCAGGGGCTTTCTTGGTGCTGATTGTTATGTCTATGCAAACAGTGAAGAGACTTAACAAATACGAGAAGATGATAGATTGATTATTTGACTGTACAAGTTGAAATTTGTCTTGCACATACGGCATATTTTTATGTCCATTCTTTTCCTTCATTTTGTTACAACATAATTGAGAAATGAGAGCTTTATTCATTGTAAGAAACTAAGAACAAATGTGTTTGACAGTGGAATATGAGAGCTAGAATAAGTATACATGATGATCAATTGGTTCATATTATTATTGGTGCTATAAGCTACTAACAAGCTCATATAGCAATTTCAAATGGTTCAAGTGTTGAACTATGAACATTCAAACTTTTTTTTTTGTAAAAATAAGAAAATGATGATGGATGAAGAGAAAAAATAAAATTGTGTTTTTATACATATAGTTAACATTGTTTTTTTTTTTTGGACAAATATAGTTAACATTGTTAAATGTTTGCAAACCACGTTTAAAATAATTTTTAATATGAGGTAATTATGAAACGCAAATATGAACCCCACCTATAATTACCCCTTATTAATATTAACCTAACTTGTAATCTCTTACCACACCCTATTAAGAGCTAAACATACATTTATGAGATTACGCAATGTATATATAATAACAAACTAATGAATTATCGTTACGCGTTAAAATCTATTGAATTCGAATTAGGCTTTCAAGTTTGAACATAACAACATGACAATGCATACACAACCACCTACTAAAAGTTGTATAGCAATTTGATTTTTTAGAGCGTCTCTAATGCTTTGCACCATAAGAGTGTAAAAATAACATGATTCATTTTCTATTGCACTTTTATAATAGCTTACAATTTACAAGTGTAATAATATGAATTAATTTTACTCTTTTTCATATAAATTATTATTATTACCTTAATATTATTAAAATTATCTTTATTTGATTGAAATATAAATTTAAACAATTATAAGTACATAATATATACTATATGACTAATAACTTAAACATTTAATTGAACTTCTTAAAAGTTCAAGATTGTAGACTATAACCATGATTTTATTAATAAAAAAGACCATGACTACTCTAATGGCCGCCAGCCCAATTTTCAAAACCCATTATTGTTGTTTGAGATTTCTAAACCAAATTATAGTTTAATATTGTTTGTGAATCGGAATCTATAATTTGAATGTCCTAGTTTATGTATGTGATTAAAAAATAATAAAAGATAGTAACAAATATACGAAAACAGAATATCAAAGATACCATTGATTGTAATGTTTTTTTGTAAGTGCTCACCTACCAAGAAAATAATTTAGCATTTCTACTGTCAATTTTGTCAGCAAAAAGAAGAAAAAAAATAATGGAGGTGGTAACTTCCCAATAACATGACACATAATGTTATGTAATCACGTGAAAGCTACATTTATCTATCTTTATATATTTAATTATCTTCCTAATCCTAGTTGGTGCTTCTCCACTTGATCCCAAAATGAAACTATCTGACTTTGTTGATAGACCAGAGAAAAAGGAAGATAAGAGCTAAACGATTAGAAAATAGATTAAACTATCGTTATAATGACTAATAATAAATATAAGCTAACAGTTCATTGCATTGTATTTTTTAGAGGAGAAGCGATTTTTTCCATGTATCTCTTACTATGTGTGTTTTACATGTATGGAGGCAGGACCGTTCATTTGTACACATATACTAGATAATCACGTTTCTTCTGCTAATTGTGTGTTACAATTGTTAACTCTTCAAGAACTCAAGAGTAAGGACTCGTGACTCTGGTTCCATTTTAATGTCTCAAGCATATATTATGACTCCATACTTATAATATTCTCAAAACAACTAATCTAACATGTGGATAAGACGACAGCATATCATAATATGCTAATTTAACATGATTTAAAGAGAAGCACCAATTATTGATACTTATTTTGTTTAGGTTTATTAATCAGTTACACATGTGTTAAAATCAAGTTGACTTAAGGCAAAATCAAATTAACCATAATAATATTTAGCATAACAACAATGCTTGAACTAGTCAGATCGACCCAAGTTTTCTAGTTTCTTTAAAGAGTGATACATAAGATTTTCCTTAAAGTCATCTAATTTTACTAAATATACTCTCATTTAAGTTACTTATTTATAATAGTTGACCTCTTCTTAGAGGATCATTAAAGAAGTAAGAAGTAGTGTCACCAAACAAACCTGGCCTAAGTCATATGAGTATAGGATAAACATAGGTTTAGATAATGGTAGGACTATCAATTGGACCATTTGAAATTATCAAATTAATTACCTATAATTAATAACATCGGTCAGAGAGTAATTTGCATACACTTTCTTAAAAATTGATATGTATTTCTTTTTCAAGTTAACACTTTCTACTTATTCCATTTAATTTTATAACAAAAACGATTATGATGATTTTAATTTTAAGATTGTTGATTTGAATTTTCATGGTGTTATTGAACTATCATGTTCTTGTGACATGATATGTGAATTCTAATAAGTTCATCTTTCCTCAAATAATTTGAAATATTAAATATATAAAATTTCACATTAGTATAAATTTTAAATATTCATACAATTTAATTTTTTTAATTTTTTTAATTAAACGATCCCATTTTTTCCCCTTTCTATAAATACGCACTACTCTCACCAGCTCTAGCTTACTTTCAAAATCATCCACTTCAAGCTCCGACTCGGTCTTGCTGCATCCAGTAAACAGGTAAATTACTCAACTGCTCTCTTTTCGATCTCGATTTTCTTTCCTTTTCCCGCACTTTCTTGGCATTTTCTACTCACATTCAATTCGCTCCTATGAGCTGTGTGTGTGTGTTTTTGTTTTGTTTTTTTATCGGCGGCTGTGTGTTTTCCTCGTGCACATTGAACTAGATCTTTGAGAAGAATTTGGTTGCTGGGTGCTTGTTGAGTGAGTGTTCACTTCATCATCTTAGATCTAGCTCCTGTTTCACTCACTTTTCTTTTTGGTTTGTTCATTCGAATGCGAAATCAGAAGCTTTTAATTTCGAATTCTCTGGCTAAATTTTCTTACTTTTCTCAGCAGCCAAACTGAACTTCGAACTGTTTGTTTGTACTCAGTGTTTTGAATGTGATCTTCGATTATACTAAAAATGCAATTAAGCCCTAAACCCTATTCATTCATCTTCTCAGCCGCATACACAGATCTCGCGCTTCCGCGTCTTCTTCTTCTTCTTCTTCTTCTCTTTTCTTTTCACAGCCTCCATGTTCTGTTCTCATCTGGCAGCCGTAGAGAGAGAAAAAGGTCATCGATATGACAGAAAAATCAGGATTCTCATTGTTCAGGCTTCGGATTCGAGTGTCTCTGACGTGTCCGCCCTGAATCCTTTTTATTTTCTAATTTCGAAAATTGACAATTCGCGTGTTTGACACGTATTAGCAACGTATCAGTTGCGAATCGGTTCAATTTCGTTGGGTAAGCATCGTGCCCGTGCTTCATAGGCCATAGCTTGTAATTGCCTTTTGTTCTGATTTCAAAGAAATCAACTTTGGTTGGTAAAACTAGTAACAAAAGCTGACGTTTTTAACTTATTTACAAGTGACCTCATGCTTTTGATGTGAAATATGTGATAAGCTGATTTTTCTCCATTTAACCGGACATGCACATGGCTTGTGCTCAAGCATCATATGTTATGTGTGCTATCTTATTAGAGCTGCAAAATTATTTGTTTTGTGATATGAAATTAATTAGGTTTGTAAATACTGCAGATTTCCATTTGCTTTTACCATGGCACCAGCGGACGTAAAGCCTAGAGGTGTGTATATGTTCATCTTTCTTTAATATGAATCTACTTTTTCTGTACATCTTTAAGTTGTAGCTCATACGAAAACTAAGATATGTGCTAAAGTGGTGTTCTGTATTTGGCCATTTAACTCTTGAACTTTGCATACTCCTTAGATTTCATGAGCTCATTGTTCTGTTTGATAAACTTGGTATGTTGTTACAGATGTATGCATTGTTGGTGTTGCACGTACTCCAATGGGTGCTTTCCTTGGTGCACTTTCGTCGGTGCCAGCCACCAAGCTTGGATCTATAGCTATCGAAGGTGAGCATGCAGCATTTTTTTTTCTTTTGAATGGGCATCCTTCATTCTGCCAACTTGATATTTACTTTGTTTCTAAAAACTATTTTTGTCAACTGTGTAGCTGCTCTTAAGAGGGCGAATGTTGATCCATCACTTGTACAAGAAGTTTTCTTTGGCAATGTTCTTAGTGCAAATTTAGGTCAGGCTCCTGCAAGGCAAGCTGCTCTAGGTGCTGGAATACCTAATTCAGTGGTGTGTACAACTATCAACAAAGTCTGCGCATCAGGGATGAAAGGTCCACCCTCTCATTTCATATCCTGCTTCTTTTCTCCTTTTGTGGTGAAATGATACTAAAGTATGTTGGAATGTCTTTTTTGGGGGTATTGCAGCAACAATGCTTGCAGCACAGAGTATCCAATTGGGCATCAATGATGTTGTTGTGGCTGGTGGCATGGAAAACATGTCTAGTGTGCCTAAATACCTTGGAGAAGCAAGGTTAATTTCCCATCTCATTCATGCTTGTCTGGCATCTATATACAATTAATGAACTCAATTTATAATTTGACAATTCGGTGCTTGCTTGCAGGAAGGGATCTCGACTTGGACATGACACTCTTGTCGATGGAATGATGAAAGATGGGCTGTGGGATGTTTACAATGATTTTGGCATGGGGAATTGTGCTGAAATATGCGCAGATAACCATGCAATAACAAGAGAGCAGCAGGTGCTGAGTTGTTCCTATCTCGTACAGTGGAAATTTTGTGCAAGATAATCAATTCTATGTGGCATTTAGTTTTTTGTCCCGTCTTGCCCAATTATTGCCCTACTTATTTGCAATATAGATTTCTTGATTTCCTTTCAATCAGCAATCTTCCCATGAAATTCTCTTACTGTGATTTGTTATCTTCTGGTTTCATCTGTTAAGTGTCATTGAAATTCTCTTATGATTCTAATTGCAAGTTTATCAATTTTAACTTGCATAGTTTTATCCGATTTGTGTTAGGATGACTATGCTGTCCAAAGTTTTGAACGTGGTATTGCCGCCATGGATGGTGGTGCCTTCGCATGGGAAATTGTTCCGGTTAGACTTCTAGTTCTAAATTTACAATATGTCGTATGCATTTTGTTGTGTGTAATATATTTTAAGCTGGTTCTTTGCTATGCAGGTTGAAGTTTCTGGTGGAAGGGGAAAACCATCAACAATTGTTGACAAGGACGAAGGCTTAGGAAAGGTAAGCATAATTGGCACATGTTTGCCTCAGAAAATCTGTACTCGAATTTATACTTGTCTCCCTATTTGCTGTGCCATTTCTATTCTCATATCTTATTTTTTTGAAACTTTGGTGCTAGTTTGACTCTGCAAAGTTGAGGAAGCTCCGACCTAGCTTCAAGCCAAATGGGGGCTCTGTTACAGCTGGCAATGCTTCTAGCATAAGGTTATTACTCGTGCTTTTGTTCCTCAGATTACTTTTGTAATTAGGCCTCAATAATGAGTCAATTTGTTGCTCATGCTTACTGATTTTATCACTCATTGGTTGTCTAGCTGGAATCATATTGTTTAACCTTTTCAATAGAACACATTTTCAATGAATTCTTCTTCTGATAGCATCCGAACCATTGATGTTATGAATGTTTTCTCTTACATAGCATTGTTAGGAGAGTGTACAGTGACTTGATAGTGAAATTGATCTCTTGACAGTGATGGTGCTGCTGCATTAGTTATTGTAAGTGGAGAGAAGGCACTTCAGCTTGGGCTGCAAGTTATTGCAAAAATCACAGGATATGCTGATGCTGCTCAGGTATGTTTAACATGAATGCAAACACACTAATAAATTCGGAGTTTGTTCAAACATGGGAAAATCAGAATTTGCCTTTTATCGTTTGGGGACAATTCATAGATCGTATTTACCTACCATCAATCAATGCTTCATATTGAGGTTGATTGTGCAGTCACCAGAGTTGTTTACAACTGCTCCAGCGCTGGCAATACCAAAGGCTATTTCAAATGCTGGCTTGGAGGCCTCTCAGGTTGATTTCTATGAGATCAATGAAGCTTTTGCTGTAAGTTTTCATGCCTCAAGTTCTTACATAACTTATGAATCTATAGAAACATCCATCTTATGCTTTCATGTTATGATGCACAGGTTGTGTCTCTTGCAAATATGAAGCTACTTGGACTTGATCCAGTGAGTTCTCCACCTTGCATCTCCTTTTTCTTTTTCTTTTTTTGTCCAAGTGTGTCTCCTTCTGAGCATATGTTCAAGTTGGATACAAGTTGTGATTTGCCCTTGGTTGTCTTCTTAATCAGCTTTAGCTAATTTGTGAGGTTACTCTTTCCTGAGCTTGCTTATTGAATTACCTTTCTCATCCTGCTTACAGCAAAAAGTGAATGTCCATGGAGGAGCAGTATCCTTGGGACATCCTCTAGGTTGCAGTGGCGCCCGTATCTTGGTCACACTTTTGGGGGTATCACTCTACCTATATCTAAATATGCCATGCTAGTTTTGTAAAATAGTGAAATATGATGTATTCATTAAATTGTAATGGTTTTGTAGGTGCTGAAGCAGAGAAATGGTAAACATGGAGTTGCCGGTGTTTGCAATGGAGGAGGAGGTGCATCTGCACTTGCTTTAGAGCTGCTATAAGTCTTGTTAAGAGTTTGGTAAGTGCTGTGTAGGTCTCTGTACTAAAAGGATCACTTCTTGCAATATAGAAACACTTATGATTGTGGATTGATACAATAAGATGAAATTTCATGTTTGCAACTCTCGTCATTTCAACCCGAGATATGTGTGTAGTTACGTGACGTTTGGCTTTCTTTGTTTCAGGATAGATATGTCTGGGTGAGGTGCAGTCAAGGCCGTCAATATTAGATGTTGTGCATTTTTGGTTTTTTACCTAATAAATGGGAAAATGTATTTAGGTTTGAGAAGAAACTGTATTTGATGAGAAGCAAAGCAGTGAAAGGGCTTGTCACAATTGAAACTTAGAAAGTTGGTTTGGAAGTTGAGGAATGGGAATGGGAACATGGTATTTAAGTTGTTGGGTTGGGGTCCATGGTCCCCATACTGACCTCCTGTACTTGATTTATTTGTGATTTTGAGGTTCATTTAGTGCTGCTAGTGGTTGGATGGCAGATTTGATTGTTACAATAAATTATACAAGTAGTTTGCTGAGGTGACAAACAAGCATTCATTACATATACAATAGAGGTATTGTTTGACAAAAATGAGGATTTATACTTTTTTTCAAAATAAATTGATAAGTGCATTTCATACATTAAAAAAAGTGAAAGATAAGAAATGGAAAGTTGTGAGTGAATATATTTGCCAAAACCAAAATTTAAAGAACTTAAAGGGTCAGTTCCATACGTCACTGAGGGCGGGGCTAAAATCAGGAGAGATAAAATCATTTAAATTTTTTTAATAATATCTTTTTTTTTGAAGAGTTTTTTAATAATATCTTAATCTGTAGCTAATATCTTAATATCATTTGCTCACTCCATCCCATATAGAAAACTCAACCTTCAGATTGGGCCCCAATAATCCTAAATCTGAGTTGCCAACATACCAGTTTCTCGGGCCCATAAGCCCACACAGCGATACACACACTCTCTCCTTTGGGCTTAATAATCCTAAATCTGAGTTGCGTAACATAGCAGTGTCTCGGGCCCATAAGCCCACATCAGCGATACACACACTCTCTCCTTTGTTTCAAGTTTCTCTGTTTGCTATTCTGGTTCCGTCCTTCCAAATCTTGAAGGAGACAAAAGACAACCATCGAAACAGCTACAAGGACGGACCATTCTTCCTCATTTTCTCCATCTCTATCTCTATCTCTCCAGTCATGTCGGTGCGTTTCTTTCCTTCCTTCCTCTTCAACATTTGTTAGATTTGAGTCATTTTGATCTTGTATTTCTGTATTGATTTGTTGATGAATGATAATTGAATAATTGTACGTACTGCAGGAGGGTCGACCATTGCCAAAGTTTGGTGAATGGGATGTGAACGACCCGTCGTCAGCAGACGGATTCACAATAATATTCAACAAGGCCAGTGATGACAAAAAGAGTGGTGGAAAAAATACTCCTGCACCCAAGAATAATCCTAAATCTAAGCAACTTGGCAAGACTCAATCTGTAAGTTAATTGAATGAAGAAATATGGTTGGTGTGCATGGATTGGATGCTAATTACAAGTGTGTATTTATTATATATATGCAGAAAAAATGGTGGTGCTGTATGAATTCCCAACCAGAACAATAGGATCTTGTTGAAAGCTGTTTGGTGCGCCATTTACAGATATACACATACATACATGTGGGCTTGGGAAAATGATGAACACTGATATATTATTATATATATCTCACCTGGGTTATTGCCCACTCACATTTGCCCTACATGTTTGTTTGTGCTACTTTTTTTCTTAGTTTTTTGTTTGTGTAGTTTATACATTCTTTTGTCATTCTGTAGTTTATATATACTCTTCTGCCATGCTCATTTTGAGACGAAAAGGACATGTTTAGAGTCTTAAAAGATACAAATATGTTTAACTTTTAACAAAAAGTGATGTCAGATTGGGTTGAAATTTGGTTAATGCACTCGAAATGAGCCTACAATCAAAATGCATCACTGTCATGACATAAATTATTTTGGAGTCATTTGAGGGTGCTTCAGTGCTTATATACCAACAATGTAGGTTGTGGGTCTAAACGAATTGAGTAAAAAAAAGCATGTATTCTTATCAAGATACTTTTCGTCATTCCTACGTTCACAAGACTTTGTAAAATTTATATGACAAATATATTGGATAAAATAAATTGCGTTGAGTTAAAACATAGCAATGCAAACTTAGTTTCATGTTGCATTTGGATTAAAAAAATTTATGGTAAAAATGTTGATAAAGACACTTATTCTAAAAGTGATGGAGTACAAGATTAAGATAAAAGTCACCGGTCGATTATCAAATCACAAAATTATGAATTAAACTAAATTTTTATCACACAAGAGTATAAGGACATAAACATCTTTTAATGTTCAAACTTTCTCTTCATCTTCTTTTTTTTTCTCTCTTTTTTTATTTTTTGTTGCTGCCGCTTATAAACTGAAGAATGAGAAGTTGGGTACCCCTGTTCATTTTTGTGGCTCATAATCATTCACTGGGTTGCAGTAAATATATGTTTTTTTTTAATGAAAAACAAGTACATTCATATACACTGGCCATTGCAATTTGCAAGTTAAAAGAAATTTTTGCCAATGGGGCTGAGAATAGCATCCACAATCTTGTTTAGTTTCCTCCAATAGTCAATAATTACCAGAAGATTTCTGATTTGTTGTATACAAATCATAAGTACAGAACAGAGGCATCTTAACCATCTTTATGGAGGGCTGTTCAAATACTAAGATGAACTACAAAACTATTACAAGAACTCAATAGTAACAAGAAATAAATAATGTGCTATTTCAAGAAAGTGACTACAAAGCTGACAGCAAGTCTAAACTCTAGATGTCCCAAGCTTGCGCTCAAACAAGCGTTGTAGAAGAAGTACCTGCAGGATGCTAGCTCCAATCAGTGCTACTGATTCAAACACTGCCTTGTACATTGCTCTATACCCCATTCCATCGTTTACTGCAGTACAGTCACCGAGCCTCAGTTCCTCAACGAAAAAGGAAAAACAAGTGTAGAAATTTGTAATCATAGTCATGTAATTACACGACATTGTTTATATCAGACACTCAATGATGCCGGTTAATTATATATCTTCAAACATTGGGAAGTTAGGTTGCTTTTGCAAACAAATCGTGCGTATGTACAGACATATTGATAACGATCCAAAGTCGATAAGGTAGCGCTCAAAACTCAGTTGAAAAGACCAGATTGTGCATGCAATTACAGAAGCTTGTAACTCAGTTGTAAACATCCAACATTAGGATATCCAAGAGGCAATGCACAATGTTAGTAATTTTGAGAATAATGTATGAGAGAACATCAAATGCTCCCTCCATCTCAAAAAGAGTGTCCTTGTTTCAATTTTAAGAAAAAATGAAGGAAAAGTTAGTTGATATGGTGTATATACTATTGTATCGTCGTGATCATGTGTTGAAAGATACTAACGTGTTATAAGTATACTATTGACAGTTCATGCATAACTAATTTACGGAGTAAGGAAATAGAACACTCATTTTGGGACGGAGGGAGTAGTTACGATTACTATTCTTTAGAGACTATGGTTGATTCAAGAAAAAGCTTTTTAGCCAAGCAATGCTTGCATTATTCCCCTTGTGTAGTTTAAATATTGAAATAAGTAGGGAAGTTGAAATAGTACTTATTGCTTGGCGATCAGTTTGAGCCTCTAACCAATGTTGCTCAAATTGGATGTTATAAAGAGCTTCTTCCAACTTTGATATCTGCTCCATCAAGGGGTTAAAATGCTCTGCACACATTCACAAAAATATCTTGTTATTATTTCCCCCTCAAAATATAAGTCAATGAAATAAAAACAAGATTGTAAAAGACATTCACCATCTTTAGCGTGCTCATCAAAGTATGCATAGTGGCCTACGTGAACGTCAAAGTCTATAGTTTCATGATAAGGTGACTTGTTAGCGAAGCAGAAGCGATACAGCCCTTTCTTACTGACCACAAACTCATGTTTCTCACTGGTCCTGTCGCGAAACTCATGAACTTGTTCACCAGATGGCCCCTTTATCTGATATTTCAACACAGCAACACAATCCACAATATGATTGAGCCAAAGAAGAAATCAACGAAATTCAAACCTAACTTGCACACAAATTCAGCACATAGCCCGATCCACATCTTCTCATACAAGTAACTTACCCATTCAACATGCAAATATAATCATTATGATCTGGAGCCAAAAGAGTATATACAATCAATCAAGCTTGTCTTTAACAATTTCAATTGCAAATTCTTACAACACTCTCACGAGACCCCAAAACTAATTTTTGAGAACTAAAAATACGCCAATGCAGTCCATATCTGCATGATCACTAAAAATACCACCTAAAAAAAGCATCCGCTTTACCATATATTGATCCCAAAATCCAGGTGAAGGCAAGAACAACTCAATAAAATAAAATTCATAACCAAACATCTCCCACAAGTCATCAAATATATTCCTTGGTATCAAACCTTCTCCTTCACACAAATCCTTATGAAAACAAATGGCATAACAACTCGGCTCCCAGTAGTCTATTTTGTTGTTATTATAATTCAAATTTTCTATTCCATGAAGAGCAAATAAACAAACTGTTTCGTCAATCAACAACAACCATTAATAGAAAGAATAAACAAAACTTGAACAAGAAAGCTGCAAATATAATATATATGTCCAAAATCAACACAAAAGGTTCAAACATTGTGAATTCATCAGCACAAATTTAATATTTTGCAATAGAAAAACTAAACTTTGAACATGTAACCAACCAAATTCATTAAAAATAATGATAATAACACATAGATCAATAACAAACAAATAAAGGACGAGCAAATATACCACAAGATCAACACCCTCGTCTCCGTAATGCCACGGCGCATCGGCCTTAATAACAACGAAAGAAATATGGACCGTGTCGCCTTCGTATTCAACATTATGAGAGAAACATTCTACTCTGTCTATCACAAATCTTATCCCATCCGATCCTTGCAAGCTCAACAAAATCCCCAAAATTGTTACACCCACCACCAATTTCAAAGAACCCATCTCCACCTGCCACACCCAAATGTGAACAATACGACAGCTAAATCAAAATAATAAATCGATTTAAGAAATGCCCATTACATTAATTGAAGAAAAGGATTGCATTTTGACCCGTTCATGCATCAGATTGTTCGTGAGAAAACGAAAATGGTGAGAGGATTAGTAGATTTTTACCTGGATTCGAGAATTTTGAGGAAAATGGTTTTGAATGGACTCTGAACCGCTTACTGGGTTTTCTTATGTCAAGAAACGATTTTTTTGGCATCTTTTTAGTACTCTGATTCTTCTTTCGATCTGACAGGGACAAACAACTTTGTGAACGACTGTTTGTCTATTAACTGGAATGTGAAAACACACTCCTCAATTTCGGAACTTTTTCTTTGGTTTGTGGTGGGAAAGTTGGCTACTTCAAAATTTGGGGTGAGAAAGTTAGCTACTTTTTTCTTCTTCTCTTTTAAGGACTTTTTTTATTATAAACAAATGGAGTATATTAGAAATAAAAAGAAAGTTAACCTTGCTGTTTTCAGAATGGACTAAACTTTGCTCGCAAGTAGTGAGGAATACGATTTTTATTTATTTATAACAAGTGTTTAAGTTAATTTGATTTCTACCTTCATACTAACTCCTCGCAATGTTTACGCGTGACGATCTGTTGCTTGCAAATTGAGTCTTCGTCGCTCAAGAATTCACAAACAAGTGTTTATTCTTTAAATGTTTTACGCAATATTTTGTATTGAAGATTGTATTGAAAATACTTAGCAACTGTTCCCATAATCAAATGACTCTCATTCTCTTAGAATTGTTTATAGAATAATTATAAACAATAAAAAGTGACAATAATTGAATTTGCATAATTGTTTTCTCAGTTTGGAGTACTATACTAGTATACTCAATGATGTTTGTTACAAAGTACCAATGTGTTCTTTTTTAAATCATTAAATGTTCATTAGACTGTCAAACAACATTCCCAATTATCAAAGGCTCACCCTTCTTGGGCATCCCTAATGGCTCATAAAAATGATGCAAACTTGGTAATATTTACACCAAGTTACCTAAGTTACTAAACCAAGTAAACAAATGGCTTTACAGCCTTGTCGTAGATAGCTTCTTTGAAGTTTTTTAGAGTGAGAATGTAATCAAACATAAGCATACCTGTAACTGTTGGATAAGTAGCTCTTTTCAAAATTTCAACTCCTCCGTATAATAATTAAGGAATAATAAGTAAAATTCAAATGCCGCTCCGAAGCAATGATTTTACAATTTTATTGTTTATTAAAAGGTAATAACTAAAATCAAAAACTACATACAGCCAAGGATGCAACAGTTGCATGATTGATGAAAACTTGGAAGTAAACCTGTGGTTGAACCAATTTCACTCTATTTGATACGAACTCATGCAGATATATTTTTGCCGAAAAGTCCAGCTATTCCTTGCCCAGGATCACTTTGCTTCACAATTGACTCCCCAACCAAAACCTGCACCCAAACAAATCGTGTAAGTACATCTGCAGCTTTGTAATTTCATCTATTCTATTGCCTTTGCTCATGTGCTAGCAATTCAGGGGACTGAAAGTTGCATGGCATAGTATATTTGATGCATAAATGTATAATTTTACCTATGTCTACATTATATATATTAGCTCAGAGAACATGTTTTTAATTCGGTGGTGCTCTTTGTTAGGGTAAATACGTAAAGCACTCATAATTATTATTTTTTTTTATATTTTTTTTAGGGGAAAGCACTCATAACTTAGCCAAGTGAATTTTAAATTCGCTGAGCTTACCGCTTTAACACCAGCATCTTGTACATATGCAATATCATCAGGGGTGAACAGTCCAGATTCACCAACCACCTGAAGAGTTCAAAATTGAAAAGAAAAAGATGAGAAGTAAACAAAGGTCAAAGCTTGTCCAAGAAAGAAAAAGCTCACATCTCCTTTGAGCATGGACAATAAACATGAATGAGAATTACACGTCTTACTGAAGAGTCAAAAATGCAAATAAGGACACTCACAATTATGCCTTTTTCACGGATTCTCTGGCCGCGCTCTCCTTCCAGAAGCTTCTTTGTGTTACTGATATCAACTTCAAATGTTTCTGTATAGAATAAAAAAAAATCAAATGACCGAGATAAAAGGACAAAGTATGCATGCAAGCATTTTGCATCTTCCCCTTCCTATAGCAGTATACAATACCTAAAGTCATTACAACAATGTCTATTGTGAAGCCAAGCAGATCAAATAACTGATCCACTCAGAAGAAGGATGATTAAAGTATTAGAAAACCAACTATAAGCTAGTGTCTGAGCAGATAGTCTTATATAATGAGGTCACGCACAGAAAGAATAAATATGTATGTCTTATGTAATGAGATCACAGAAAGATAAATGAGTATGTCTTAATTTGTATAGGAACAATAACAACCATAGTAGTACTAAAGTGGGAGCGTACATGAAACTATAAGAGGACAAGTGGAATTAAATGAAAAAAGTAATTATATATAGGAAATAAAGCTTTACCTAGGCTACGATTGTTGATGCCAATAAGTTCAATCCCCTCTATTCCAAGAACACGATCAATTTCTCTCTCATCGTGAACCTAGAAAGATCATCACACCACAAGTACATATGATAATGAAAACAAACTCCATAACTTCTACTTCCATTCATTTTGAAAGAATAAAAAAAATTGAACCAGACCAAGGGTCAAAAGAACATAGAAAAGAACAGATAAATTAATTAAAAACCGCTTGAATACTGTTCTGACATAGTATAAAGCTAAAACAAAATAATGCATTCACAAAAGCTGACTATCTACAATTTGAAGATCACATGATAACTCTTCTGACATAGGTATAACAATATAAATAGTTATGATGAGCGGTTTTGGCAACTATAGAAAAGGATCAAGGAAGATGCTTCCAGAAGAATGAGCTAAAGTTTCCATATACAAGAATGGTAAGTAAGCAAGAAATTGTCATACAAAATTTTATATTGTTTCAGCAAATGTGTTATATCTTATATGGAAGGAGCAAGTGATCAAAGACTCGTAATTACAACAGTAATTGTAGAATGCATACATATAACTGTAAAGAAAGATGCAAAGTTCAAACCTCAACTAGAGCTGCCAAACCAAGCATCTTACAGATCTTAGTCATGTATTCGAGATCCAGATCAGGCAAAACAGCAGCAATTAAAAGAACTGCATCCGCGCCTTTAGTTCGAGCATAGTAGATTTGCCATACATCAACTATGAATTCTTTGCACAAGAGAGGGCACTGTGTAATTTTCAAGTGTTAGGGATAATTTTTAATGATTGGATTACATACAATGGCTTCCACTATTAAAAAATCAATATTATTATGGTCTAAATTTACATTATATGTAACAGCAGTGTCACAGGGCAGACCTTTACTCCAGCATTCCTTACTGCTTCGAGATTCTCAAAGCTTCCCTTTATTAAGAACAAAGATAATCAAGTCAAATAAAGTTGCAACCACGCATGATAATGTCTATATCCAAGAATTGCCCAACATAAATTAACAAAGGGCAGTACAATACAATTTATGGGACTGTCTATGAAGTGTTTACCTGAAAGTACTTCTGGTCAGTCAAAACACTGAGACATGCTGCTCCACCTTTCTCGTAAGCTCGGGCAATTTCAACCTATCATGAAAAACTTTCAACAACCAAGCAAAATGGAAAACCAAACATCTAGGTTTTCTGGCTCAATCCCCTTAAAGGACTTATCAGTCCAAGAGATGGTTGAACAATGTTCTAAAATATCTCCTCGTACAAGGTTTTTTTTTTTAATTCTCAGGAAGTGACATATTTCAGAAACAACAGTTTGTAAACTTAGATGTTGATATCAATTTTCTCCAACACTAAACATTAGATACTAGCTCAGAACCCAGTCTTTCATGATGAGTATGAAGCGAGAGTAAGCTCCAAATGACAAAATAATAACTTGCAATTACTTGCTCGTGGGGAGGGGTGGAAACTCAGTAGGAATACCATGTAAGCAGATATATTTTAGTCCTATAATATCTTCCACCAAACAAGCAAGACTTCAGCAAAACATAAAGAAGGGCATGAATACCAATATTCATGACATTTCGGCTTGCTGTGGGATGTGTAAACTAATACAAAGACAACAGTATGCTCTTAACCCAATGTCAGTATAGATAGAACCTTAATTGAAGACTAAATTATGCAGACTCACAGGATCAAAATCCTCTCTCAAAACACCTCTGCTTGGAGATGCCTTTTTCACCTCAGCAATCAACCCAGGCAATCCAGTTCGTAGATGGGCTGCCTTAAGAGCTCCAACGAAATCCCTGGTAGGAGGCATACTCTCAATACCCTTCCTTACCAATGCAAGAGGCTTTTTTTCCTTCAACTGGAAAACCACAATGATTAGCACTACAAGCAAATGCCCGGAACAGAACTATAATTCTTAGTAAAGAAATCAGCAGATACATTATAATGCAGGTCAAAGAACCAACCTGAGCGACTTCTGCATCTTTATTCCATACTATTTCTTCCAAAATATTACGAGGGGTATTTCCCTCATTTTCAGACCGGAACTCAAAAGGTCCCACATAATTCAAAGGAGGGCCAGTTGGTGGTTTTCTCCTGATTCTTATCCCCTGGCTGGCAGCAACTTCATTCTGAAACATCTCAACTTCCCATTCCTTGATCTTGAGAACATTTTCATCAGATCCCCTCGATACAGAAATTGTAGCCGGTCCATCATTGGTCTCAGACTATATAAAAAAAGTGTTAAAACCGCAGAAAAGAGTACATCCAGTAAACCAGTTAATTGCTCCCTTCAGAAAATTACAATCTGTGAATCTAAAAATTACTTTTTGACATTCAAATATTGATTAATCCAGTCAATCCCAAAAGTACACAGGTGAAGTACAACTCCATTTATCACCCACCATCCCTCTCTTTTGTTTCTTTTACTTCTTTAGGAAAAATGATTCCAATAACAGATTATATTGGGTCAAGCAAAAGGAATTTTTGAAACATTGTGCAACTAGCAACAATACTCAATTCAGTCATGATTGTTTTAGAAAAAAATATAAATTCAAGTTTAACCCAGCTAAATGTTAAAAAGTCGCTAATATCACTCCTGTTCAATAACAATAATAATAATGTAATTGAGTGACGAATCACTCAACCTATCAACATCAGCCTCAGGAGTCAGACGATCCATAAACTAAGTTCCAAAAAAAATGGCAACAAATAAAGCAAAATGGAAAACTAAGCAAATCAAACATGCAGTGGGCTCCAAAAACCCCAGAGCCATTGGAGAACCCATGTCAAGCATCAAAATGGAAAATAAAAAAATTGGGGATGGAAGAGAAGGAGAAAGACCTGTTGAGCTCGAATGGGAGCAAAGGAGTTTCTGGTTGAGAATTTGAGTCCGTAGCTGAGGGACGGTAGAGCCCGAAACGAAACCCTAGGTACTGCTCTCATGGACGCCAATCCCTCCATTGTGAGATCAAGAAGAAAGTGTGATTTCGGAGAACGGTGAATTAAGTTTAGACAATTTCAATTCGCAATGTTGACCCTCCTTCATTCACTATATATCTGAATATCTGATTCTGATTCTGATTCTGAGGTTTCCTGATGTATGAGAAAGCGATTGATTAGTCACTTATATTTTGTACATGTGGGGCCTACATTTCGTTTTTCCTATTTTACACGTGGATTTCGTTTTTTTTTTTTTGGGTCTCTTGTCCAGGATGGATGGCATGGTGCCATGGTATACATGGAATGGAATGGACGAGAGAGAAAAATCATTATTAGAGCAGTGTACAATGAAGGTTACTCACAAAACTATAAAACTGGATACTTAACGCCTAACGGTTAGCTTTTAGATATGGTCGACCGAATTCTGATTTCAATATCTGACTCAGATTCGAGTTGTACATACAAAATATACATGTTTATTTGTTTTAACTTGATTTTTTTTTAAAAGAAATGTATGACTCAAATCCGACTCAAATAATGGTTCGATCTATTTTATGTGACATGCAACTTTTTAAGTTATATTATGAGTTTGAGTACGAATTGCCTACTATAATTAAACATGTTAATATAGCATTAAATGTTTGAAACATTTCTGCAACTGCCTCTTGTTTGTTATGTGATGCATAATTATGGCAGTCTAACCCTAAGCCGCCCAAGCACTTGGCTACTCAAATGTTTTCAACGAGCCTTACATGCATATTGTTAAGTTTTAGTCAAACACTACAAGAAAATAGGCTTCAGGAGACGGCCAAACAGAAGTTGTCTCCTATGTCAAAGTATGTAAGACAACCCATTAGGCCGTCTCTTATGTGAGATTATAGGAGACAGATTATGATAGATTAGGCTTTAGCCGGTCACCTTAGTATATAAAATAGGATACGACTTTCTTCCCGTCGCCTATAATAGATTATAGGAGACTGAAAATCAACTTGTCACCAAAAATTACTTACAGGCAACAAAATTTTCGGTGACCGTCTTTTTAGGAGACAGATTTTTCATAGGAGACGACTTTTGGCCGTCTCCTAAATAAGAATTTATTGTAGTGAAACTCAAAAGTTTAATATGTACCGTGTGATCCTCTTTGAAAATTCTAGTTGTCATCTCTAGTTTCTCATCAAAAAAACACCGTCGATATTTTTTGGTTGGTGGTAGTTCAAGCGTTTTTGCTCGTATTATTATTGTTGAAGTGAAGATGGAGTGATGGAACGAGAGCTTGTATTGATCAAGTAAATGTGATTACAATATACAGAAACACTATACAGTATACTATATACTCTATTCTCAATACACAAACTATAATACTCTATATAGTATATATAGTGGAAGAGGGCTCAACAGAGATAAGGGGGAAGGGGTAGTATAAGGTGGATGAGAGTGTAGTAAATAGGTGTTCGGAGAGACAGAGAGTAAATATTTTTAATAATTATTATTGAGTAAACACAAATTAGCAGATTCGACTTGATTTGTTTTGTTCTATCGTTGGTTTCATCATCACTACTGCCTTCTTTCATTTGATCAACTTGCATACGGTCTATTATCATCTTCGCTTTCATTATTGACTAGTTTGTGAGAGTATGTTTACTTCGGGTCTGAGACTTTGATGTGCTTCAAGTCATATAAACCGTGAAAATCGAGGGGAGGCTACAAATCAGTGCCTTCAGTTTTGTTTTTTTTGAGTATTTGTTTTGAATCTTACTTAACAACTTGCTAGTATAAAATTTTATTTTGTTAATATGTCTGCGAATCAGATTCGACTAGATCGCGTACTATTTCATTTTAGATGAATCACTTCCATCTTCCTCTTTGTCTGCCAAATTTTTCTTGGCTTCAAGCAATCATTGGATGCACAATTGTCACATCTTTTATGCAATTTGAGAGTATATATTCAACATCATTTGAGTTACATGCTACCCAAGTGAATGCATAGATTCAGTGTGTATTGCTATAATTTTTTTTAAATGGTGTGTATTGTTATAATTTATTTATAAGAAGATAATAAAATGGAAAACAAGTTATACCCAATATAAAATGATAATTGTTGTACACAATGATATATGAATAAAAACATTTTTTTCTTTCTCGAAATCTCAATTTTCTGATTTTGTTCTTGCTCAGTGACATATTCTAACTGATTATTAATATTCTCTTGGTCTCAATCAAATAATTATATACTATTAATTAAGATGAGGAGAATTCTAATGAATAATAGTTAGAAATTGATTTTTCTCTGTATCCAACCAAAACCTTATTATATGCTAACACAAAATTAGTCAGAGCCACAAGTCAACAGACCTCTAGTATTGCTTACCTAACTTTTTATAAAGAAATCATATAAACATTCCTGGACTTGGGTCAGATGATCTTCCTCCGTGGGCCCTCTGACCAAATATACTCATCTATTGCGCAACGTTGTCGTTTTTTTCCCTATTTTATGACCAACTTGGCAGCGAATCCATATTTTTTAGGTTCCTTCAGGATCAAATAGAATACAAATTGATTGTGAAAAAGCTTGGACCATACCCTTAATTCCAAGCAGGACATTCACATATAATGGATAACAAGTGGTGTTGGGTCCAATACATAATTCCAAACACTCATGAACTAACCCTTTATTTGTAGCTTAAAGTTAATATTATAGGTACAGCACAAAATGTTTTTTACTTTTATTTGAGCTGCAACACAGAATTAATTAAGAATCTAGTCACCAATTAGGCTATCATCCAACTGCTACAGCTGATACTTTATAAAATAAAATAAGTATAGCAACACACCCACTTCTAAAAAGCTAAAGGCCCTGTTTGGTAACATTTCTCGCATTAAAAACAGAAGATTTAAACTTGAGGCCTCAAAGAGGAATCCAAATCGCTTAAACCATTTAGTCAAACTTGCATTGGTTACAAAATTTTGACATTTTTAATATAAATATTGATTTAGAACTTCGAATTTGCTTTTACTCTAGGACACAAGAACACTTTTGTTGATTTTTATAATTTTTAAAAGTTAATTTACAAATGCTTTTAGTTTTTAAGTAGTGATATATCAAAGAAGCTCTAAAGCTGGAGCTAAACGTGCGATTCGTTGCATTGCAAAAGAAAAAGCTATCCACCTTTTCCTTTCCACGGCAACAAATAAGTACACATATGCATATTCCAGAATCCTAAAGCGCTTCCTTATCTATCCTATCCAAACACGCCCTTCCCAAAAGCACTTCACGTCATTATTTTAAATTACCTTTTCCACTGCCACTGGTTGGTTTGTTATGATCCTCTTCGTTTTTTTCCCTCACCACCTCGTGACTGAGTCTCTAGCGAGTCGCCGCCCGAGTTCACGTGCCTCCCTTTTCTCATCCTAGATCTCCTCCACGTATATATACAGCACAGGTGTTCGCTGCTCCGCTCTTCAGGGTTCTGATACGTGTGCGTCTCCGCTAGGTAGGTGCATGTGTGGTTGGTTGTTGCGAGATTATCAGATATTCAGATATTGAGAGAGTAGTGTCACTGTCATCCACTGACTACTCTGTTTTCTGCTGCGGCTCTGAGCGACCTCTGCTCACCATTTTCGTGTCCGGCGAATCTCTGCTTGGAGTATATTTTTAGGTTTTTGGTGCGAGACAGAGACAGAAAGTTGTGGAGATGGAGGAAAGTGGTGGTGGAGTTGGGAGGAAGATAAAGATTGGGGTCTGCGTGATGGAAAAGAAGGTGAAATGTGGCCCCGAGGTTCTCTTCTTTTGCTTAATTTACGTATCCGTCCGCAAACAGAGCCAGGAAATACGAATCCTAGAAGTGTAGATTACGTGTTTTTTTTGGTGTGTGAGTTCACCTTTTATTTTTCTTTGATTTCGACTCATATGGTTAGTGTTTTTTTCTTCTTCGGTGTACTTGTGTTTGCAGGTCTTTTCGGCTCCGATGGGGCAGATTCTCGAGAGGCTGCAGGCTTTTGGTGAATTTGAGGTAATTTATTTTTGGATCGAACTGATTTTCAAGTGTTTTTGGCGATTCCGGTATGGTCATTGTTGTTTCATGAACTGATTTTCATATATATATTTAGTGTTCGACACAACTAAATGAGTAACAGAGTAACACATCAAACCCCACACTCCATTGTTTCATATTTGTGAAATAGTGTGACTGCTGAGCGGTATCATGGGATAATTGTTAACCAATATGATTTTCCCCAAATTTTGTTGTTGAATTCTCTGGAGAGTGGAGGTTCATTGTGGAAGTGTTTTAGTTTGTTTGTACTTATAATGTATTGGCTTCTGTATGTTGTTATAGATTATACATTTTGGAGACAAGGTTATTCTTGAAGAGCCAATTGAGAGGTACATAGTTGCATGATGAGCTGAATCATGCTTTGTAATATTGGTAGTACTGTCTTCTATTTTGATCATTGTTATACAAGACATATGCTTTGTTTTCATGATATTTTCTTGTTATGAACTTTGTATTGATGGTTGCTCACGAATATCCACCAGAGATGCACATTGTCCAGTGATTAGCTGAATTTTGTTGTATGACTGTTATATTGTTTTTTTTTTTGAAGTTTTACGAGAGATTTCTGCCCCCTTTTTAGGATATTTGATTGTTATGCATATTTTATCAGTGCATTACTCTAGATTATCACATAGGTTGGCCTGGTGGCGTCCCTTACATCGATGCCATTAAATAGAGAAAATGTGAACTTTGTTAAAGTAAAAATCCAGACTTTTGTTTGTCTTCTGTGAGATTCAGTATTAGAGGTCAACTTATTAAGCAAACAGGACCTGACTAAGAATGGGTGTTTTTTTAAGTGGTAAATTTGAATTTGTAGACTCTGTAAGTTTGGTTTTGTAACTATGCCTGGTTTTATGCGGATTAAATTCAAAGCTGACAGAAGAAAAAACTAATCTTGTTATGTTCAAGCATGTTAGACAGGTCGCCTAGAAGTGACATGAAAACTTGCCAGCATTGACATGTGTGTCTATGTGGGCCCAATGCTGTTTGTGTAAACTTTATTGATGTGAAACTGTTTAATTTAAACATCATATTGTTTGCCTCCCCCTTTTATAAAGTGTCTTTGGCAATAATAATGGAGTTGGTCTATGTCAGAAGAATAAATGTTGCAATGGTTACTTTTTCAGATGGCCAATATGCGATTGCCTGATAGCTTTCTATTCCACTGGTTATCCACTTGAAAAGGCCGAGGCATATGCTGCCTTAAGGAAGTAAGTTTTGCTTATTGGTTATGTGCCAAATTTAATTTCTCCATGCAATTGTGAATTGTGATTGCTATAGATTGGTCATGCATAGTCATAAGAGACGCGCAATGTTATCATACAGTAAAAAGTGAGATGCCGAGCTAAACCTGTGGTGCTCATTTTCAGTGGAATTGCTAATAGATATATTGGTAAAAGAAGTGTCTGCATAGCATGTCCATCCGTCATATCATACGGAAAATGAAATTGCTCAATCAGAAGAGTGGGCAGCGACTTATTTTTATTATGTAAATTGGATTGGAGGAAAATATACTGAATAAAATTTACAAATTTAACCTGATCAATTTATATGAAGTGTAATTAGCAGATTCTGGAGAGGCAAAATCTCAAATCTGCATCATGTTTAAAGCCATAATAAGAGCTGTGAGATAATGACTTTCTAAGGGTAGTAGGGGTTGTATACATAATCTTCTCGAATTTGTCAGCAGATAAGGCCCTAAGTGTCTGAAATCTTGCTGTATTATGATTCTTTGCCAGTTCACAATGATATCAGTAGCAGTGCTAATACACTGACCTCAATGTAATTACCAAAGCCACAGATTACTCTGTTATGCATTGCCGCTACCCCAAAACCAGTATTAGCATCAACCTTTCTCACTTCTATGCAATCATCACAACTGGCACTACTTTCACTATCATGACTATGAATGCTGCCATTGTATAAATCCTCCATCTCCGCCACCATCGTTGTAATGCTAACCCTTTAACCTGCCTTTACCATCTTCCAGTTATCAAAGGGCTTCACAAAATGATGCCTTATTTGTATATAACATTTTGGCGGGCCGATTATTCTTAGATAGCGTTCATAAAATTTAGTTTTTAGCTTAATTAAAATAGTTTCAAATCACTTTCTCATCATTTCAATTATTCAAAACCTTAAGGAGTTGAAATAACACCTCCACATGTTATTTCAATTCCTCAAAATTTGGAACTATGTAACTCATTTGAGGAAAAAGGGTATTTTTTCAATGTCAAATATGTTCTCTTGAAAAAGTTAAATGAACGCAATAATTGTAATTTAAAAATACCCACTATGGCCTATTTTCCTTGGATTTCAATTCAAAACTGGTACACAAGCGCACCCTTAATGTTATGCTTCCTGTAAGAATAGCTCTTTACATATCAAATTGATTATGATTTGTATTTTAGGCCATTCCTAGTGAACGAGTTGGAGCCTCAACATCTTCTTCACGACCGAAGGAAGGTATATGAGGTATATATTCCAAACTAACATACTTTTAGGAAGCTTTTAGTTCAGTTGGTTGGCACTTCTCATTTTTTCAGAACTCATTGGTTTTCAACTTTTCATTTTTTTTTTTTTTTGAATAATGTTATGGTCACCAAATGACATGTAATATTTTTTTGGGGATTCAAGCGCCTTGAAATGTTTGGAATTCCAGTTCCAAGATATGCCCTTGTAAATAGGGAAGTGCCGTATCAAGATCTGGACTTTTTCATCGAGCAAGAAGATTTTGTTGAAGTTCACGGGGAACGTTTCTGGAAGCCATTTGTGGAGAAGCCTGTTCATGGTTTGCTCATTACTTAATTTGATCAATGATTTGCTTCCTTCATGTTGTGTTTCCTCATCTGCACCTCCACCAATGAATCTATATGGTTAGTTGTTCAGTGTGTGTTGTTTTGCAAAAAAGAAAACAAGGAACTAACTGGGTACACCATTATTGGTGTACTGAATGTTTTCATCAGGTAAGTTTTGCACCAGTGATACCAGTAAAACATTGTGAGATGCATGGCATATTAATTTTCATGATAATAGATCTCCTGTGAATGAAAAAGTCCAGATCTTGATTTTTTTAGAATGTCAAGGTATTGTACGTTGATTTTGTTATGGGTTATTATTTTCATTGCTCACGTTTTTATAAGTTGTTAATTTTGTGATTCAGAAAGTAGTATTTTCTCTTTTGTTAAAAAAGTTATTGTATTTTTTTATATGGTTCTAAAATAAAATGTAAAAAATAAAAAATATAGGTATCCTTGGAACTTGGCTAAAGTTTAGTTCAAGTTGTGGAAATTCTACTTTATATGAAACTCTAATAGAGCAGTGTTGTTCTTTCTAAACCTTTTAAACTTAGATGAGTACCTTAAAAATAGAAATTCGAAATTGCAAGTTTGCAAATTCGTTTCCTTCCATGTATTGTTAAAAGTTTGTCCCAGAATCTGTTACAATTTGTTTGTGAATATATACACTGCATTGTACTTGTTGCAACTCGTCAATTGTGTTGCTATCTACATTTAAACTTTGCATTATTTGTATCCACTTCCTCGTCAATTTGCATATCAAGTATTGACTCGCGTTTTGTTCTTATAAAGGGGACGATCATAGTATAATGATATATTATCCAAGTTCGGCAGGTGGTGGTATGAAGGAGTTGTTCAGGAAGGTGATTCACTTGCACCTTTAAAATGGACACAGCGTGCTTAAACTTTACATTCTTTCGCGCTACAAGTTTATATGACATTCTTGAAATACGCGTGAATCATTTCTTATGAAATGTTAAGACTTTTTTTTGTTGCATTTGACGTATCCAGAGTTAATAGTCGGGTATTCATCCTTTCATTTAAACTCGTGGACCTTGATGATGGGAGTAGGATTTGGTTGGTTCTGTCTGCCTTAGCTGACCATAGAATGTCACTAAGCAGCTCTGATTTTGGCTTGGGTTACTTGAGTTCAACCAACTTCTGGAAGTAAAAATCTTATATCCTGTCAAGTAGGCACTTTTGGATTGGCAAGTCTGTTTCAGATCTGCTTGTTTTATTTGTAACATGGATAGATTCTGAATTAAGGCTTTGCTGAATACAAATGGATGATTCTAATATACTTACTATCACACTTTTGTAGCTTTTATAACCTCCTTAATAGCATAACCTGTAATTGCACCGTTAGATTATTTACACAAGTTTTGATGACATATTTTCATCATTCATGATTATTCGTATAATCATATGTGATTTTAGGTGGGCAATCGGTCAAGTGAGTTTCATCCAGATGTTAGAAGAGTGAGGCGTGAAGGCTCTTATATATATGAGGAATTTATGCCAACTGGTGGAACAGATGTCAAGGTTGGATGGTTTGTCCTCTATATTGCTTGCCTAATGGGTTTTAAGTAGAGTTATGAGACACTTGCAAGACTATTATCAATTTGTTCAATTTTGGAATTTAATTGATTTCTGTAGCATCTTTCCAAATGGTTGTTTTAGGTTTATACCGTAGGCCCTGAATATGCACATGCTGAGGCAAGGAAGTCTCCTGTTGTTGATGGTGTTGTTATGAGAAATCCTGATGGCAAAGAAGTAAGTGCTTCTAATCTTTTTCTGTCTAATAAGTTTTAAAATTTTGCAGTAAAAATCTCGATATCTTCTTATCCATTATCTATTTTTGTGGTTCCGTGAGCCGGGCACATTACCATCTATACTAAAGCTCGACTGTATGAAAGAGGTGGTATGTGTTTGGCGGACAACTATTGTTTCATGATATATTAGTGACTATGGGTTGAGAAATTGAAAGTCTTTGATGCCATGGCAAAATGACTAGTCAAATCACCTATATTCTTCTGAAAATAGTATCTTTTAATACCCTGGACCTGATAGTTATCCTAATTCTAAAAATTGAATCTAAGGCTAGATAAAGGTAAAACTAGATTGTATACCTGTGCATATATCCCCTCAGGATATTTGGTTTGTGTACCGACATTTTCACAGACTTTCTTTGTGTGTTTTTGATTTATATCATATGATCTGTTAAATCTTGAGATTTAAAATAGAGGAAATATTTATGAAAAGATTCTGTGGAAGTTTGTAGCTGGCAGTTAGCTGAGACTACCTGGCTATACTAATAAATTGCTACTCCTGAATGAAGATTGCAAGACTAATTTGTGAAACTTGTTTCTTGCTTTGCTTTAAAGGTTAGGTATCCTGTGCTACTGACGCCAAATGAGAAGCAAATGTCAAGAGAGGTTTGCCTTGCATTTAGGCAAGCGGTATGTCATCTGATTCTGGTGATATATAAACAATGCACTCTTCCAAGGAGATGTACATATATATGTATATATTTATAATCACTGCTGCTTGTTTTATTGCTAATCCTTCTTCAACTTAGGGATATTTCATACAAGCCTGTTTACTATTCATGTTATGAATCATGATGATCAAAAGAAAATTGCCAGTAAGAAATTACTTTCAATAGAGTGTGCAAGATTATCTGATAGGCATTTAATCATGTCTATATTTTGTCTTAACTATATTCCCTTCTGTTATAATGCATCACTTGAAACCCCTTTTCCCGCGCCATATATCCCAAATTAAAGAAATACATGTATAATAACTTTGCCTATATTCAATTTTAGCTGGGGAATCTTTTTGGTCATTCTCATCGGGTACTTTTTCTTTTAGTTTTATTGTTATGCTCATGCATCCCTTTGTATGTGTTCACTTACTACTCTTTTGAATGAGAACAGATAGATAGGTCATAGCTTGCGGAGTTACTATTTTTGTCGACTTAGCTTAGTCTTCGATATTATGGTTTCAAACATGTGGATGTTCTCAAACAGTTTCAGGATGCATTGAAAAAGTATATCGTGACTTGCAGGTTTGTGGTTTTGATCTATTGCGTAGTGAGGGACGATCATATGTTTGCGATGTGAACGGTTGGAGTTTTGTGAAGAACTCCCACAAGTAAAGCTTGCTTTTTTGTCATTAATCTTTCTTATTTTTATGATATTGTTAGTGTTGCTTCATTCTTCATCAATATTTCTTCACTTTGCTATGCACTATCTGCCTCTTTAAACCATTCAAATTCTTCATGTCTTGCCTCATCCACCTTCATCCCCAAATTATAGTAGTATGTATACGCTTTTAAAATCTATTTAATGTGTAAATTCCTAAAATATTTAAACCAAAAATATTATAGCCATTTGCCCTCTGTTATCATTTGAAAATTTGGGAAATAGTTTTATATTCTGACTACACGATTTCTAAATTTTGCATTGTTCATATGGTATACTTTGAATATGACAATGCATTTATAACAGATAATATAATGCCATTGTTATTAATGTCACAATTTCTGCATGTTTAGTTTGTATATGTTTTTTGAGATTCTAAAGGTTATTCGTTCTTGGTTTAAGGTATTATGATGATGCTGCTTGTGTGTTAAGGAAGATGTTTTTAGATGCAAAAGCTCCTCATCTTTCTTCAGCGATTCCGCCAATTTTACCATGGAAAGTTAATGAGCCAATCCCACCTTCTGAGGGCTTAACACGTCAAGGAAGTGGGATTATTGGCACATTTGGCCAGTCTGAGGAGCTACGCTGTGTCATTGCTATAATTCGGCAGTATGTTATGGTTCCCTGATTATTTTATCTAGTCCAGTACAAGTTGCGTTCTCCCAACTCATTCATGTTATGTCTGAGCAGTGGTGACCGAACACCCAAACAGAAAGTAAAGCTGAAGGTTACTGAGGAAAAGTTACTAAATTTGATGTTGAAGTACAACGGGGGAAGGCCTCGATGTGAGGTGATTATCTTTTCCTCCATCCCTTCTCATTTATTTATTAATGTATGTTAGTAATAGTTTTCTGAACATGTTGGTTATGGGTCTCTTATTTTTTCTTCTTTTGGCAGACAAAACTTAAAAGTGCTGTTCAGCTACAAGATTTGTTAGATGCCACACGTATGCTTGTACCTCGCTCTCGGTATCCCATCTTAACTGATTTTATTTATTGATTTAACTCATTAACTGTGTTAGAGAATAAATCTAAATATCAATTATAATTAATATAGATTCTCATTTACAATAATATCCATGGTCTCCTCTATTGTAATCTCTTAGTTATTCATTTTCCTTGTAGCTATCATCCATTCTCCTATGTACTCATATTAACATCAATAATATATTTTTTCTCTTGTATTTCAATCTGGTTTCTCTCTATATGATTTAGACCAGGTCGAGAGAGTGATAGTGAGGCAGAAGACATTGAGCATGCTGAAAAGCTTCGTCAAGTCAAAGCAGTCCTTGAGGAGGTTAATAGATTTCACTCAATTATGTTTTTTTTTCTATTTTGCTTTCCTTGTTTTTTTTTTGGTGTGTGTTTGTGGTTCCTCATGAAGTAAATATTCTAATGAGATTCTGCTAAAAAAAATAGGGGTATTCTATGGAATTATGAACTATCTTCCTTCTCCTACAGTAAATCCAGCGTTGTTTCATTTTGTAGTGTCATGTTGAGAAGAAGGCTGTCTTCCTAGGATTTACTGTTCCATTTGTTTTTCTGCATTTTGTATGTATACGTGGTTTTTTTTCCATCCTGTTGTTGTTTCACTAAAGAAAATATTTGATGAGCCATGCAAAGAGTGGCTACCTGAAATTCCATGCATTCTTTTTATGGCTTTAAGATTTAATTTGAAATAATTGTGACTATGGCAATAATGAACAAATACAATGCTAGTTATGGTGGCATAAATGTATAATGCACTAATTACAAAGGCTTCATTGCCACACCCCTAAATTCTTTTTCATTATCTTATATATTCTGCTAAAATGACATTTGGCTCTCTCTTGTGATGTGATACTCGGTTTTATCTCATATCCAGGGGGGGCATTTCTCTGGTATTTATAGGAAAGTTCAACTTAAACCACTAAAGTGGGTTAAAGTTGCTAAAAGCAATGTTGAAGGTGAGGAAGAACGACCAGTTGAAGCTTTGATGGTTCTTAAATACGGGGGTGTTCTTACTCATGCTGGCAGAATTGATAATTAACATATTATGCACTCCCTCCTTCCCAAAACGAGTGTCTTGGTTTCTATATTGAGAAAAATTAAGGAGAAGTTAGTTAGAGTTGTATGTTTTCTCTTGTATCCCTACAATCATGTGTTGTAACAAACTAAAGGGATAATAACTAACTTACTATAGTAATACTTTTGGCAATTCATGCATAACTAGCTTTGGTTAAGAAGACACTCATTTTGAGACAAAAATTCAAGAGAAACAGGACACTCATTTTTGGGACGGAGGGGTATATGTTTTGGTAATTGCTTATAAATGTTTCACTTATACTAGGGAGTTTTGTTGTGTTGCTTCTGAAACTACTCTTATGTGACATTTTCACTTTTCTGACTTTTCTACTAATATTAAGTTCTCTGTCATTTGCAGGCAGAAGAATTGGGCAGATACTTCAGAAATAATATGTACCCAGGTGACAATTATTTATTGTTTTCCACTAAATTTGTAAACTTAATATGATAATATCTATGCGACCTTCATACTATGTTCTCATGTTTGGGTATTTCTAAATCAAATTATTTAGATATAGGAGGGTCATGTGTATTCTAAGGAACTGTTGGTTGGACTTACTGGGTTTAGCCTTTTTCTTTGTAGAAATCATCCATGTAATTATTTTTCTTTACTATAAATTAAAAGCAATAATAGGAAAAAGCATTTTTGGTGGTGGTTAGCCGGGTGGATTGCAATCAATGCTGGATGGTTTCCACATGATAGGGAGGTTAACGATTGTTAAAAGCTATAGCCGAAAGCTGTGAGCAGAGAGTTCACACATCTGGAAAATATCAAATAAATACTTGAATCAATATCTTGGCATTTTCCAGATTTATGTTTTTTCATAAGCTAACCACAATTGTATTTTTCTATATTTCCATTTTTGAGTTTTCTTTATTTTGCTGGTCTGAATATGTCATTTCTTAGCTAACAAGTCTAGCTTCAGTTAGTCTGTAGTAGCTGTTTTTTTTTCTTCCCAAGATTGTATGACGGGAGATCACCAGTTGAATATTTGCAGTGGCAAATTCATGAGTGTGATGTAGAATTTAGTGTCTTGATATTTTCTGATGGAATTTCATACAATTACAGGTGAAGGTACTGGTCTACTGCGCCTCCATAGTACGTACCGTCATGATCTTAAAATTTACAGCTCTGATGAGGGTCGTGTTCAGGTATGCCTCTAGCCATGCAAATCCATTCATAAAACCTTTGGTTATTCTTCATCTTGTTTCAGCGCTTTCCTGGTTGTTGTCTAATTTTCAAGACTGGGCCACCAAGTGTTTAGAATCATTAGTTTTGAGATTGGTACAGTTTATTTACAAGTTGTGTTGACAGATGTCTGCTGCTGCTTTTGCCAAAGGCCTCCTTGATCTGGAAGGGCAGTTAACACCTATTTTGGTCTGTAAACATTTCCCTTTACAGTGTTTTTACTGCTTGAGGATGTTGAATATATATGACTGACGTAGTCATTTTTTCAAGGTTTCCCTTGTCAGCAAGGATTCATCTATGTTGGATGGACTTGACAATGCCAGTATTGAGATGGAAGAAGCAAAGGTTTGTCTTGGTTGACATAATTACATGATGCTTTTGTATAGTATATTAGATATGGAACTCATTTTTTTGTGTGACAGTTATGATTTATTCTGTAATTCATCAAGACTCCATAGTTGTTTTAACGCTTAATAAATCAGGTCTAACATTGCTTCATCACGAACTTCTTGTCTGATGTGAGAAACTCCTCTATCCTTAAGGGATGCAAGAGAAAAAAAATTATGTGCTTAATTTGGATGGTTGTGTTGATATCTTTTTTGGTTGCATGGCACTATGTGCTTAATTTGGGAGATATTTTTATAGTGTTGTCCCACAATAAGATTTTCTTCAGGTAATTTATTTTTCTGAATTCAATTCTACTGTCTTGAGACTGACACTTGTAGCCTTAAACCTAGATGTCTTAATTCAGCCGAACTTTATATTGTGTATCTGTCTGGTACTGTTGTATTCGTTAAGAACGAGTAGAATCCATAATTTCATGATTGCTATCAAACTTGTTTACATTTTTGGGTTCCTTGCAGGCTAGACTTAACGAGATTATAACTTCGGGTGCAAAGACAGTTCAAAGCAATGGATCGTCCGATTGTTCTTGGATGGTTGATGGAGCTGGACTTCCTTCAAATGCTTATAAACTTCTACCCAAATTGGTGATTACATTTATAAGTGAATTTTAAAATGCATAGATTTCCTGCTTTATTTATTTATTTATTTTTTATTTTTACATTATATTCTATTAGGCATTTGGTGAACTAAAACACAAACTTTTTTTTTTACCAAAAAAAGAAAGATTTATTTGAATCTTTTATTACTTTTGTTTCAATTCACTCAATTATTGTATTCATTTTTTTATTCCTAAATTTTCTCTTTTTTATTAAAAAATAATTGAATTCGGTCCAAAATTGGTCCGGTCCATGCCTTATAACTACGGTCCGGTGAGATATGTGACTGATGAATACCCCTAGATTTGAATAGTTTCTTGGAACATTGGGGAATTTTCGAATAGATTAAGGGAATTTGTTGACTTCAAGATAATGAGTTCGGCCGGTTATCAAAAAAAAAAAAAAAAAAAAAGAAGAAGAAGAAGAAAGAAAATGAGTTTGTAGGAGAGGAATCTTAGAAAATAGGAAATAAGGTTTGAATACATGAAAGATAGAAACAAAAATGTAGTTGAAATACTCATAGATCCCTAACGTTAAGAGTCTGGTAGATGTTAAAATGGAGAGTGATACGATCTTATGCATTAAGCTACTACAACATTGTTTGAGAAATAGCGCGGTTGTTGTTCGATGAATCCTAAAATTCCTATTCTCTTGCCAGATATCATCACTTGCCTTGTAGCCTCAGCGTCATTAGGTGCATAATTTTATATCATCTTTTGCAGGAACCACATGACAAAAGTTTCAGTTTCATTCATTTGATGAATTGTATTATTTCTTTTCTGGAACAGTTATTTTATGCACCTGGATAGTAAAAACAAGTTCTGTTTTCCTAATGTCTCCTCTCCCCACCTTTATTTTTAATAGGTACAACTGACTAGGAAAGTCACCGAACAAGTAAAAGTACTTGCTAAAGACGAAGATGAGCAGCTCACAGAAGCAAGCATGTTTGATGTGATTCCCCCATATGATCAAGCGAAGGCCCTTGGTAAAACCAATATCGATGTTGACCGTATTGCTGCTGGATTGCCTTGTGGTAGCGAAGGATTCCTGCTTATGTTTGCTCGCTGGAGAAAACTTGAAAGGGACTTGTATAATGAACGTAAAGAGTTAGTGTCTATCATTCTTCGCATGTTTACATCTTTCTCTGACTGTAATTATCTGTGCGTTGTGCCTATTGTATGTATTCTTTCTTACTTGAGGTTTTGTAAGTGCATTAAATTTTTATGTATAAGAATTTCATTCTCACTTTGCTAACAAGATGAGTTTTCTTGCAGTCGATTTGATATAACTCAGATTCCAGATGTTTATGACTCATGCAAGTAAGTACTCTAGCTGTAAATTATTTTGGATGCTCTTCTGAGAGTGGAAATAACAAATTTATGTAGCAATTGCAGTTAAACCCTTCTGCTACCGTGCTTGTTAAGTATTCAGGAGCTAATTCATGGCTGCCTAAGGGTTATTGGTCATTGTGGTGTTTTAATTTGTCATTTTTCGTCATTCAGTATTGTTAGAGTAGATTACAAGTCATCCTTACCCTGTAGTTGAACCCAAACACGTCAAACAATAGAAGATTAAGTTCATGTCTTGGGTTGAGATGATATTTGTCAGTTCAATTATAGAGATATAGATACTTGTATTTGTAGTTAGATGCAAAAGTTTGGGGTCGATTAAATGCCATGACAACTGATCGTATTTGCTGTTGGACTATGTTCTTAACAGATACGATCTATTGCACAATGATCATCTTAATCTAGAAGGACTGCATGAACTCTTCAAAGTTGCTCAGGTAAAACAATTTTTTTTTGCAAAAGCGTCTTCTGTATTTTTTAATGTATCTTCAATTTTCCACATAAGCAAATGAACACATGCATTTCACTGGTGTAGTAGTTTGTCATCATCAAATAGGTATTAAATAATATTTTTTGTTTTTGTTTCAGTTACTTGCAGATGGTGTCATCCCAAATGAATATGGAATTAATCCAAAGCAGAAGCTGAAAATTGGATCAAAGGTAAGCTAACCAATCTGACTTCCTTCCATTTTTTACTTATCTTTTAAATTCATGTTCTTTTCGACCTTAAGTGGAATGTTCCATGAAATGCTTTTAGTTTGGAAAAAAAGTTTGTACCTGCTGTCTCACTGCTGCTTTTTTGGGGTTTTAAGTTTATAAGGAAACAGTCTAAAGAAGAATCATCTACATTGGTTTGTAGGCAACGACATCTCCTTACATTTTTCTACCTGAAAAAAAAAACTTGCCTCTGATGACCTATGTGTGTATTGCTACATGATTGAGTAAAAATAATCCTTATTCTGTTGAAATGCAGATTGCCCGTCGTCTGTTGGGTAAGATTTTGATTGACCTGAGGAATACGCGTGAAGAAGCTATCAGTGTTGCTGAATTAAAAAGTAATCAAGACCAGGATTCAGCATCCACGAAGAATGAAAATTCTGATATAGATCATCATCAATCAAAGCCTCACACAAAGAATGATGACATGAGAAGAACAAGCACAAGCGACATATCGATGGATCACGATGACGATGATGATAAAGAGACCAAATACCGATTAGATCCAAAGTGAATATGTGAACCTTATTGTTCATACTTCATACTTATTTTATTGCTACATTTGGTTTTCTTATTCTTTCCTCACATTCTATCAGGTATGCAAATGTCAAGACACCTGATCGTCACGTGAGGACCCGCCTTTACTTTACATCTGTGAGTATAGCATTTCTTTTTGTTATTTTGCAGCACCTTTCACTATGCTCTCTCTCTCTCTCTCTGACACACTAAATTATTTTTGATAGTATAGTTTAAAAGTAGATGCATAGTGTTTTCTCATTTTAAAGTGTTGTTCCTTCTATCTGAGATGTTGAGGTGGTTTATCTTCTCTATGTTGGGCTACAGCTTCATAGATCTCTATAATTTGGGATTATTTAGATTTCAGCCAGAGTTGGCTGCTATATGAAAATATCTCAACTTTGGCCTCTATGTTATCATAAACTTTTTGCCTTGTGTTATGAAAATATGAATTTATACATTACCGGATGTACCTTGCATTTAGTTTTCCTTTTTTTTTTTTTAATGTTTTTTTATGCATGTCAATCTGTTATGTAGTAGGATATACTGTTTATTTGGCCTTTTAATATTATAGAGATCACTAGTTTATTTTACTATACATGTTATGTAATGTATTTAATGGGTTTGAATGCAAGGAATCACATATCCATTCCCTCATGAATGTTCTTCGGTACTGTAACCTGGATGAGTCTCTGCAAGGAGAGGCTAGTCTTGTTTGCCAGAGTGCTTTGGAGCGTTTGTATAAAACTAAGGAGCTTGACTACATGAGTTATATTGTATTGAGGATGTTTGAGAATACAGAGGTAGGCATCCTAGTCTCTTCCCTGGGCTTTTATTATTGGCTTATTTGCGCATGCTAGAGTAGTGACTTAAAAGTCTTGTATACTACACGCCTCCAGGTTGGGGATGTCTAATGCCAGATTAGATTTTTTATTTCTTTTTTGTGTTCTTATAATAGCAAAGTCTTCACTGAAATGCCAATGCCCTCTTATTTATTTGATATATCTGTTTCATCCAAACTGAACTGCAGGTAGCTCTTGAAGATCCTAAAAGGTACCGTGTAGAGATGACTTTTAGCCGTGGTGCAGATCTGTCCCCCCTGGAGGTAATTATATATCTTGAATTGGATGCCATGTAGAGTGTGTCTATTTCTGTGCAAGGAATCACTTATTAAATCTTTGTACAAAATCTAATTTCTGTCTGGCTTTAAGCAGAAGAGCGTCAGCAAGGACAGTGAGGCGGCTTCCTTACACCAGGAGCATACACTACCAATAATGGGTCCAGAAAGGCTGCAAGATGTGGGATCATATCTCACCTTGGAGAAAATGGAGAAGATGGTTCGGCCATTTGCCATGCCCGCAGAAGACTTCCCACCCCCATCAACGCCTGCAGGTTTCTCGGGCTATTTTGCTAAAAGTGCATCGGTTCTAGAGCGCTTGGTAAATCTTTGGCCTTTCCATAAGAATGCACATTCCAATGGAAAGTAATAGTACTTTGTTTGTTCTATGTTTCTGTGTGCTACAATCATTTTCTTTTCATACAAGTGAAATTGTTATATTGATTCTACTTATATAGGCTTTCATATTTGATTAGTGATAATAGTAAAATAGAAATAGAAAATTGAATATATTGCCATTGAGGGAATCACAAATATTGATGTAGTTCATACACAAGGATATGAGGTTGAAGAAAACTGGTGATGTGCACCAAATTATCAATACAACACATGCAAATGCCAATTGTTGTGTTCACAATTAGTGTATGATCATTAAGAACTTAATCAAGAAAGAAAGAAGAATATTTTCTTCAACATATATATCAACTTGATCATATCCATATTCGATCCGTGATGGTTTTTGTGTCATGCCAGCATCTAGGAATGAGCTAGGTAGGTGATGGTACTAGAGCTGAAGAAACAGAAGAAGCAGCAGCACGGTGGTTGTGAATCTTGTTGTGGAGCTCTTGCTTGTTGGCTCCGACCATCCTATCCACTTCCTTCCCCTTCTTCACCAGCACGAACGTCGGCATTGCCTCCACCACAAATTCCTTTGCCACATCCTATAACTCATTAAATAGAATTAGGAACTAATTAAACTTATTGATTGAAAGGGATGTAACACAATTACACGTACGTACGTACCGACAATTCATCGACATCAATCTTGACGAACTGAACATCATCGAACTTTTCAGCCATGGAGCGGACAACCGGCTCCATGATCTTGCAGGGTCCGCACCACGCGGCCGCAAAATCAATCACCATCTTTATGAATTATATACATATAATTCATTCACTCAGTTACTTTCAAGTCCAACACTGCTAAGTACTAATTAATTACGATCACATATAAGACACAATTAATTAATTTACCAGTTTGGGAGAGTCTTTGACGGAGTTGAAGTGGAGGTGCCACTTGTCTGAGGACCGGAAGTTCAAAACCAGTGAGTTTGAAGTCTCCGACTGATCAGAGGCTTTGGCGGTGGAGAACATAGATCCCATTGCTTCCTTAATATCAACAAACACAGACTACTCAACCACAACACCAATCCTTTTGCACTGCTAATTTTGGTTGCCTTCGCAACTAATGATGATCATCCATCTTTTATTTATGGAGCTGGGAATTGGTATCAATTCTTTCTGTCACTAACACATTTTCATCCAATTAAATCATCTTCGAATCTCTTTCTCTTACACTACTTTTTATCTTATGATGCCTTCTCAATTAATATATATATATATTATAGAAAGGAAAAAAGATGCATTTGGGTTAATTTCTGATTAAAAAAACATACTTGCAAGAAACCATACATGTTCATAAGGAATAAATTGTGGGAGGGAGTTGTAATGAAGAAGATGCAGTGGAATAACCATTAAAAAAGAAAATGGAATTTGCAAATGTGGCGTTCAAATTCGCATATGATAGTTGACAAATACTTGTTTATCTTCCTTATCTCAAAAGAGATTCGATTCTTATTTAGAGAAATTATATCGGCTTTAAAATCTTCACCACCCTTTCTTTTTGCCTAATCACCTTTCTTAGACTGTGATTATGATAATGTGATTACTACATAGCAGAAATTTTATTCGCTTAACTTGCTTCGTAATTAACACTCATGCTAATAATTAAACAGTGTGATAATCGTCGGACACCTTGTAACCTTTGGTCTCCAAAGCCAGCTCTGGAGCGTCACCACCAACACTACATTTATATCTATACCATTTGGCACAAATTATAAAGTAGCCCAAATTGGCAACCCCTAAAGCTGCAATCATGTAATAGAAGTAGTCCAATCTCCCTTTGTTGAGATCCTCCGGCAACCAGTTCCCGCTCCGGTCACTCACCGTCAGGTGGTGCACCAAAACCACCAGAAAACCACTCAGATAACTCGACCCTGCAATGCCACAATTCGAAAACGCCCCCCCACGCTCTTCATGTTTTCCGGGAACTGCTTGTAGTAAAAGTCACTCTGCCCTACTGAGTGAAACGCCTCCGAAAGTCCCGCAAGACTGAGTTGCGGGACTAGCCAGAAGGCGGACATGGGCGAGATTGCCCCGCCTTTTGGGGCAACGCCTAGGGGCGTTGCCCTAGTGAGGGCCATTTCCCTCCTCTTTTGCTCCACTATGCCCGAAACAATCATGGTTAGTACCGAGAGCACAATGCCGGTTCCCATTCTTTGTAGGAGGGTGATTCCCCCTTCTTTGCGGGTGAACCTCCGGAGGAACTGGACTAGGAGCCTGTCGTAGATGGGGATCCATATGGTGAGGCTGAGCATCACGAAGACTAGAAAAGACGCCGCGGGAACATGGAAGCCGGAGCTCCCAAGGCGCCTATTCGACTGAAGGGCCTGGAAGATTGCATAGGTTTGTTGCTGAACTATCGCAACGTAGTACACAATACCTGATGCCCAAATAGGAATCACTCGGACAATCAATTTCAATTCTTCCACTTGTTGCATGCTGCACAGTCTCCACGGATTGGCAGCGGATCCATCAGAGTTAGTTTGGTCTTCGGGTGTTACAAATATTGTAGACTTGTCAAGAAACCTGATCAAATGATCAACACACGATCGTTTAATACTGTAATTTAGCTAAAATGTAACATTATTGTTGCACATCCTTACCTAAATTGATCAGTGTGGGGAAGCTTGGAGTTGATGGAACAAACTGGCCTGTGGTTGAAAAGGCCGAGCTCAGGATTGTCCGGGAGCTTCAGTTTTCGCTTCCTGGTAGCAGCAACGATCACTTGTGCAACACTAGTGAGAGGACTGCCCTCGGGTTTCATGCACCTTGACATAGAGTCTCGATCCCAGGAAGAAAAATGCGCAAGAAACGAACATGAGGCAGGCCGGGATGGCCAGACCAATAGCCCAATTCACATTGGACTGCACATACACAATGAGGGTCCCGGAGACCATCACAGCAAAAGCTAAGGTGAAGTAGTACCAATTGAAGAAACTATTGATCCCTCGCCTTCCGGATTCAGTGGATGGATCAAACTGGTCAGCTCCAAAGGCCAGGTTGCACGGGCGGATGCCACCCGCACCTATGACTACAAGCCCCAAACCACTCAGCAGGAACGCGAACTGCCAAGAAGTCGGGCCAGCACACGAGGACATGCCTGCGCCACATTGTTTGGGGTGCAGCGAAGGTATTGCAGCTGTTAGCATTATTACAATCAATCCCATCAAAACAAACATAAAAATGTAACACATTCAGTCTCATAACATCACAAATTTTCAATATCCGACTAAAAAAAGAAGATGCAAAAGATGGAAGAGTACGTACCAGTAACGAGGAAATGGAAGCAAAGGCGAGAGTCTTGTAACGGCCCAAGCAAGAATCGGAGAGGAAGGCTCCGAGCAAGGGAGCCAAGTTGGTGGTGCCACTGAAAACATTGAAAAGAGTAGCAGCTGTGACATTCTTTAAGTTGAAGACAGTGGTGAGATAGACCAACAGGTTTGAGGCAGTGCCTATGCTCCCAAGCTTTTCAAATATTTCATTTCCTGCAAGTTTTTGCACAACTCTTTGCTACATCAGTACAATCAAGAAAACCAATTGAGTTTTATTATATATATGTCACTGTTCTTACCAATGATAAAGGGCATTGCTCTTACTCCTCTGTATTTGACAACAGCCTCATCAGTTGTTGAAACCATGATATGCTCCTTCTCTTTCTCTTTCTCCATCTCCATGGTGTTGAAGATCAAGTGCTGTGTAGTTACTACTTGAGGATCATCTGTATTTATACTCATTACTGGAAGAGAATTTGCAGTTTTCTTGCTCCATTCTCTTTCTCTCTCTCATATTATTGAGATTTTGTTTGGGAGTGAGTGAGAGAGCCAAATACTGGTTCAGTTGATTGATGAGAGTGACATAAGTGAAACCTTTGATTGGATTATTGTGCATGCTCAAACTAAGGTTGTTTGAAAATTACTTTGGCATCTTAATATTACTTATTCAAGGAAATATAAAACCATCCTACAAGCGATGAAATTAGTAATTTTCAATGTTTCTTATCACGTGCAATCACAACACAGAATATTAGTCTATCGAGTTAGGTTTATCTCCTTTTAGAGCCCATAATAGTGAATTGCAATTTCCCCCCTTGAAAGAAGGGTTAATAATTGGTAGCCTTCATCTTGCTCAAACAGCCAAAAGTGTCCATGATATTGGTAGGTACTCAATTAAGAAATAATTATGTGAACTGAATTCATTTGTGCCCACAATTTGGTAGCTTTTATTGCAGTTTTAATTTTAAGTAACAAGAAAAAATACTCTGTTTTTTCATCAACAATTGACTTTAGGTTTGGTTTTGAAAACTAAAATAAAATGAGATGGATCATATGCATAAAATAAAAAGTTTTGCAATCTTATCCTTCATCCATAGGCATAGGCAAACACAAATCCACCCTAAGAAACTCACAAGCTCTACCAAAATAGCTCAGCAATTAAATCCATAGGTTAAGGTTGAAATGGGTCCTAAGTGTCAATTCCATGTGCTCCAACACACAAACAAGGGAAACAAAAAGACAAACAAATCGGAACAATTTAAATGCTCTCAGCACATACGTCTTGAAACCAGCCACTTCACTATCTATAATCATCATAAACTTTGTATGTCCAATCGGAGAGTGAAACTCAATTTCACAAACAAATTGTTGCAGCTACACAGTCCAATCCATACAGCCAAATCACTTGTACATGTGCATTTATAATCTAAACAAGTAGAATTTTGCATTCAAGATGTGAGTAAATTATTATTGAACAAATGTGCCTGAGTGCACAGAGCCAAGACAGATGGAAAATCATACAAACTTTCCCAAATTATGCAGTTGAACAAGTAATTAACACTGACAATATTGAACAAAATTGTGTAGGGAGCCCGAGCTTGGTATATTGATTCTCTAGTAGCATAAATTACTAATGTACATAAGCATAACATACCATATCTGACTGAAGCCAGGTTCATTGAAATGGAGCTGGAGCACCTTGTTTCTTGTTCACAATAGCCATTGCCAAGTACCGAGTACCCATTCCAATAGGCGCTTCCTCATCAGGTCCTTCCCAGAAAGGAGCTTCGCCTTCTCCCACAAGTTGCCAGTACCCTGCTTTCAAAGATTCAGCTTGTTCATCGGTGCAGTTCTGGAGTAGCGCTTCAAATCGGAAATTTATCCCAAGATGACCAAGAAACTGAGACTGAGTAATTGGACCATGGACAGAAACATCTTCTATGAAAACAATGAAACCTCATCAGATAAATCTCCATCCTTTGAATTTATTTATTTTAGAAGAAAAAAATATACAACTGGAACTAAATAAGAATGAGCACCTGAAGTTTCTTCTGCAGAGCGCCTGATAGCATCAAAATCAACATATGCACTCAGATCAGCGGACCCGGGATCATCCAGTATGTTGACAAATTTATGTTTGCGAATTGCCTACACAAACATCACATTGGAAAGAAAATAAGAGGCAAGAAAAGATAAAAGAAAGCAAAGTCTATAAGCTTATAGAAAAGGCAAGGCATCAAACCTGCAGACTATCTGAGATCACTCCATTTTGACCGTAATCAATTATAAGAGCCCCACCTCCGTCACAACTTATTCTATCAGCAATTGTACAAGTCAAGTCAATTGCTTTGGGGCAAACCTCAATTTGACTCATCTTCCCTAGTTCTTCAGTTGCAGCCCACTTGCAGCGCTTTATCAGATAGAGAGTTGCAGGTGTAGGATGCGGAGAGAGAACAAAACGGAGCCTAGTCAATGTATATAAGTATCAAATTACTCAGTTCTTTTAACTTCTATAAGAGAAGGGACTAACATTGTGTAGCCAAATTACAAATTCTTACGATGAATCTTCTGCGACATCTACCATTTTTTCACACCACCCACGAGAAGCCCTCTGCAGTCAGGTAGTGAAATCAGAATGATGTGCAATAAGAGAATTATTGAAATGTGACTGCCAATGACAGGATACAAGGAAAAGATAAAAACACGAACAGGAGCTGGAGCTGGAAAAAGAATAATGGGAGAATATTCCCAGACATCCTCCCTACTTATACTGAAAACATAGAATTCTTAGCACAGTCCAATTTTAATTTTCATCAGCACCTCTCATCTGTTCATGTTTCTGTAAATGTATAAATTGTTAATCGTTCATTTCTCTCATTAACATATAACAAACGGGTTGAAACATTATCAAATATATCAGCTTAGCATGATTAACAAATGAAGCAAACATAACCTTTCTAGAAATTTGATTGATGGAGCGATTGGTATAATAAATCTAACTAGTACATTAACAGAATACAAAAGGAGAAAGCTGACTTGATAGTCAAAGCAACATAAAGAGAACTCGCAACAACAATTTAGACCAACAAACTAAAGCTTATCAGACAAACCTGAAATTGATGAATTGGTAGAGCATCAAAAAACTCATGGGCGATGATGATTGTTGGCACTGGAAAATAAGTGAAAGTGGATATTATGAATGAGAAAATTAAAATAATAAATGTCACAATAGCTAACAAATTAATACCATAGCTGTATAACATAGTCAGGCACCTCGCCTATGTTGTGATAACTAAGCTTGTTTACTGTACTTCTCTAGTTTGCTAATTACATTCTGCATGCTATCAAAGAGAGATGTGGTTGTGAAACTTATGTAGCAATTTACTAAACTATAATTAGCAACGTTACAATACCACATCCCCCATCAAATCCACTTGGAATGGGAATAACAGTTTTGCATTTTTGTCATATGGTTGGAACTTGGAAGCAACTTTTGTTTATTGCTGGCCTTTGAAAACATAACTAAATAAATGAAAACCTAGATGAGAATATATCTTTTCACCTTTTACGAATATATTGTCATAAATGGTCATTGTACTTGCAGAGTATAAGAACCATGAAAAAGAGAGGATACAATGGATCTGATTTTATAGAAAATCAGGCATGATTTTATACTGCAATGCAAGCATCTATGAAATCTTGGAAATGGAGGCGTTCTTGTAATAAATATATCAAATCATCTATGAAATTTTTTTATGTAGAGCAAAGATCATTCTACTCTATCACAAAGATTTTATCAATGATAAAATGTTCACTCTACTCAACTAATTGAGTCGATCTGCTTATGCTTCTTCTAATGTGTGTGTGTGTGTGTGTGTGTGTGTGAGAGAGAGAGAGAGAGAGAGAGAGAGAGAGAGACCTCCTGATGGAACCTCGTCTAGCGTAGCATGCCATGAAATGGGGTTTCCAGCCAATGTGCTCATAGTCCTGTTGTCATCATTTTCACCAGTATCCTTATCGATACATTTCAATTTTTTGTGCTGAAGCTTCTGTAAAGTTGGACTGCATTCTACCAGGTGGATGTGCAAAGATTCTGTGAAGTTCTTAAACTTTGACAAACCCTACATTAAGATTGTTAACTATTTTAACAATATCTTGAAACTAAAAAATGAAGAACTTAGACACGTTAATAAGAATTCTTGTTTCATACACGAAGAAGATCAGCCATGAGAGTTCCTCGTCCAGGACCCAGCTCGACAAGGTTCACTTTTTTTGGTTGTCCCATTTGCTCCCAAAGACACATGGCCCAAATCCCAACCATCTATAATTATATCAGCAACAAAAATGACATTTAAGTTATTAGAAAACATAACATGACCTTCATAATAAAAATATTCAAAATATAATAACAGCTAATGCACTGCCACCACAGTGAGTCTTCAGAAAGTTCCTAATTAGTTAAGGACACGAGAAGAACGAGGAATCAAAGAGCAACCAAATTACCTCTCCAAACATTTGGCTTACTTCTGGAGAGGTTATAAAATCACCTTCTGCTCCAAATACATCTCGATTTATATAAAACCCAGCTTTAGGGTTTGTCAAAACTTCCTCCATATACTCAGCAACTGAGATTGGTCCACCACGGAACTGAGAAAATTACTAACAAAATTCAGATACCAATACTTTTTAAATTCATGGAAAACTTAGGGCGTACTCTGAAATCTTATATTATCTTTATTCACCCACTTGGTTACAAAAATTTAGTTAAAATCATTCTCAGCAAAACTTTTAGCCCTTTAAAGATCCTATTTCGACATTGGCAATTGGAATGCCTAATTATCACGCTACAACTACAGTACCTTCAAGCAACACCTAGAACACAACAAACTCTTAACAAGCAACAACCCAACACTACCTCAGTTGACATATCAGCTATATTAGCACTCAGCTAGACATTTCCACAAACAGTATGCAATCACTAAAGCAGCAGAAAGCTCAACAACACTGAAGGGTTGTTAATTATTAAGAAAAAAGAGAACCTTGATTATGCTTTTGACATGGCAGCTATATAAGCATTCAGCTAGGCATTTCTACAAACAGTATGCAATCACTACCGCAGCAGAAAACACAACAACACTGAAGGGATGTTAATTATTAAGAAAAAAAGAGAACCTTGATTATGCTTTTGAGATGCTTGACGAGCTCAGAATCCGCGGAAGGGTCATGCGAATGCTCTGCGACCCCTAAAGGCAAAAACGCACCATTGACAGTAATTCATAGAAAAACAATCGAAAATACATGATTTGGTATACGAAAATGCTTACTGGTGGGGGTTTGGAGGGCGGAGCGGTCGATGGAGATGGTAGCGGCGGGTTTGGCGGGTTTGTCGGGTTCGTCCTCCAGGTGTTGAGACGGGGTGGAAGAAAAAGTTCTGCATTTGCTTAGAAAATGAGGAGGAAAAGAAGGAGAAGAAGATGATGATGGTGGTGGTGGTGGTGGTGGTGATGGTACCAAGAGACGCGGAGCCAAATCGGCGCCGGAGCGGCGACGACAAGCACCGGAAAGAACACGTTGCGCTGCTCTTCTCAGCATTTCGTATCAGTGATATCACGCAAGTGTGTGTTGACTACTGAAATTGAGTTTTCGAAGTGCAGTTAGCTGAATAAATTTAAATTAGGTTTTTCTTTATTTTTGTTCATCTATTATTTCCCACCTATTTTGTTATGTTTGCTATTTAGGGAAGTGATTGGCCAGTTATACATGTATTTCCTATGTACTCACTCCTACCGCGGACAATTTAGATTCGAACTCATAGGCACCCGACATTCGGTCTGAACAATTTTCGGGCAGATTTATCTTGTAAATTTTGGGTTTGAGATTGGACAAATTCGCATAATCAGCATATTTATGCCTAAAAACTAAAATCCGACCTGGGACTCAATTAACAAATTGAATCCAACTCGAAATCTGATTTGCTAGCTCTACTCTCCATCGCAACAAAATGTCCAAAATTGCGGTTTTAAAAATATGAATAAAATATTCTACCCTAATTTCAATTTTGGCCAAACTGAAGACCTTGGATGAAACACCGGCGCCACTTTGTTTTACCTGCTCTGTTTTGAAACAACACAACAACTCATACATCCAACACTACCAACTTCCAACTCAATCTTCCTACATTTATTTCAAAATAATACTATACTAAGATAACATAAATAATAAAAATCCATAAGATAATCCATATTATTTGCTTAATTAGCTTATCAAAATCATAACTTGTTTGGTAGATCCATGAATCTTGAAACTCAACAAGAGGTACCAGAAAATATTATAAGAAAATAAACACATTTTTTTATCTTCAAAAAGAAAATAAAATAATGTGAAGACATAAGTTTCTCCAAATGCCTAATTTTGTGCAATTTCAGTTTTTGAGATTGTTTTTGGTTGATTTGATTGATAGTGTGGAAAATGCCAAGGTTACTGTTGTGAGCTACAGTGATTTTTCCCTCTATCTCCCCTACCCGCGCTGCCCATCCCCTTCTCTGTTCGCAGCTCTCAGGCTGCCCGTCCTGCCCGGTTCTCACTTTCCCTCTCAAGCAGCCTCCTTCAGTCCTTCTCTCTCCTGCACCTCCTTTTGACTAATTTTTACAACTGGGTCTCATTATTTTCCAATTATTCAACAAAAGATTCATTCTTTACTTTGATTCTTGCATGATGTGTTTGGTGGGTCTGTATTTTTTTAGGGAAGGTAGTTTTGGGTTCTCAGCTGTGTGAAATTTGTGGGCTTTTTGAGCTGTGGGAACTTGTTTTATAGAGTTTGAGGAGGTTTATGTGTATTATGAAGTAAATTGGTGTTTCAGTTTTGGGAATTGGATTTGAGAGTTTTGAGGATATGGGTTTGGGTCCAGAACCTCTCAAGGTTGAAGCTTGGGATGTGGATAAATCAAAGGGAAGGAAGAAGAAGAAGAAGAAAGATGGAGAGGTGAAGGGGACAGGGTGTTGGATTAGATTCAAGTGTATAGGGAGTTGCATGCCTTCAAGATCAAAAGTTGATAGCTCCATGAGTGGCCCTAGTCCTAATAATGGTAATTGTCTATTTCTTATATCTCAGTTTGGATGGAATGATGATAAGTATTTTGGAATCTTAGGACAAAACAAAACCAATTAGAATTTCTGACTTTGTGGCAAATCAGTTTCCATGGAATTGGTGGGTGTAAATTAGTCTCCACTTGATAGTTTCGTGCATATAAATTGTCAGCCAACATACTCGTTTCAAAGTTTAAGTATTTTTCTCGTATAGTTCAAACTGCAGTGCTCAATGTGGCAAGCATGGTGTAATCTTTTGCTGAATATGCTATGTTCTATTGTGTTACAGTGTTACCACTGATTTTGTATGGTTAGTGATATTCATCGTATTTCCTTCTTTGTTGTGAGTTGTTAGTTGATCTAAGATAACATATTTTGTTATGATCAATTGCTAACTTTGTTCAAGACAAAGGTCATATGCATTACATCATCTGATTTCTTGATTGTAATTAGCTTGACTATTAAGTTCTCTTTTGTTTCTGTTCCTTTTTCACTATCCAAGTATGGAACTTTTTCTCAATCGTAAGTAAGGTGATCAACTTACAGAGTTAGTCATTTGCTAACATTAACCTTATGTCATTTGTTATAGCAGATTAGGAGGTCAAGTGCATTATGTAAACTCATTTTTGACAAATGTTTTGTAATAGTTACTGCATGTATATCTAGATATGCTTATTCATTTAGATGCATTGGTCATTGTGTAATCAGCAGAAATTAAGCCTACAAATGAGAAAAGCAGGGATCAACCTGTTGTTCCGATTGGGTCTTCTAAGACCTCAACAACCACTAGTAATGTAGAAAGTACTTCATCAACACCCAAATTCAGTGAGGAGTTGAAGATTTCCTCCCAGCTACGCAAGTTCACATTTAATGATCTGAAGTTGGCAACTAGGAATTTTAGACCAGAGAGTCTTCTTGGGGAAGGCGGTTTTGGTTGTGTCTTCAAGGGTTGGATTGAGGAGAATGGAACTGCTCCAGCAAAACCTGGAACTGGGCTCACTGTTGCAGTTAAAACCCTCAATCATGATGGGCTTCAGGGTCATAAAGAATGGCTTGTATGTTGCCCTCTTGTTTGTCGTTTTCTACATTTTGTTATAGTTGAAGAATATGTTTACACTTCAACTTTTGCTTTCATCTTTACATAAAAGCATCCTCTCATTTTCTGTCATATTTCAGGCTGAAGTGAGTTTTCTTGGTAATCTCCTCCATCCTAATTTGGTGAAGTTGGTTGGTTATTGCATAGAAGACGATCAAAGGTTGCTAGCATATGAGTTTATGCCCCGTGGAAGTTTAGAGAACCACCTCTTCAGAAGTATGTAACTGACAATTTCATATTATCAAAATCAGTTGTGCATACATTTTCATATTTTGGTGTATCAAAATCAGTTGTGCATACATTTTCATATTTTGGTGTATCTATGCCCCGTGGTTTTAACTGATTTGGTGTATCTATGGCCTGTAACTTCAGACATTTTCATATTTTGTTTTAACTGATTTGCGTATAATTCTGGAATCACTTAGTTGTCTTTGTGATCTATATTTGTTGATGGTTAATGTTCTCTGGTAACAACCATGTTGTGTGCAGAAGGGTCCTTGCCCCTTCCTTGGTCCATCAGAATGAAAATTGCATTTGGTGCTGCAAAGGGTCTTGCCTTTCTTCATGAAGAAGCAGAAAGACCAGTGATATATCGCGATTTCAAAACATCCAATATTCTATTAGATGCGGTACGTGACTGATGTACACAATCATACTGAAAATATTTCATTATTTGTATTCCCTTTTGTTTTTCCTGAAAAAAGATGCTATTTTAGGAATACAATGCAAAACTCTCAGATTTTGGTCTTGCAAAAGATGCTCCCGAGGGAGATAAAACTCATGTATCTACTCGTGTTATGGGAACTTATGGTTATGCAGCTCCAGAATATGTCATGACGGGTGAGTGTTTAGTTGGCATTTTGTCCAGTAATCATTACTTTAGTTTTTGTGTAGAAGTATCCGATGATGCTATTAAGTAAATCTAATGTGGTCATGATTGTATTAGGGCATTTGACCTCCAAGAGTGATGTTTATAGCTTTGGAGTAGTTTTGCTTGAAATGCTGACTGGTCGAAGATCCATGGACAAGAACCGACCCAAAGGGGAGCACAACCTTGTGGAATGGGCGAGACCACATTTTGGAGATAGGAGAAGGTTCTTTCGGATAATAGACCCTCGTCTTGAAGGTCACTTCTCAATCAAAGGTGCACAGAGAGCTACCCAATTGGCTGCACATTGCCTTAGCAGGGACCCTAAAGCCAGACCCCCAATGGGTGAAGTTGTTGAAGCCCTAAAGCCTCTGCCGAATCTCAAGGACATGGCCAGCTCATCAAGTTACTTCCAGACAATGCAAGCAGATCGTAATAGATCCAATCCAAATGCTAAAAATGGTATCAGAACACAGGGAGGATTCATGACAAGGAACAAACAACCCGTCAGGAGCTTATCCATTCCAAATGCCCCCCACGCCTCTCCATATTATCATCAGTCACCACAACCTAATGGAAAGGTATCATAGTATTTGGAGCTATTTTATGTTTATATCACAATTTGGCTCCTTTATGGTACCATATTCACTGATTCTACAAAGCATGGTGGTTTAAGCGTGGTGGTTCCATCATTTCTTGGAAAGTGGCTTGTTTATACATTAGTAAAATGATGGAGCAAGCTTCCTTACAATCTGACATGTTGTCTTGTGGTGGCTAAACTATCAAACCTGGAAGACCCTTCTTATTCAACCCCTATATCAACTCTTGAAGCATATTCAATCACATGTTGAGAATGAAAAATAGTTGAGTATGTATTGAAGTCTATATGGATTCATGTTGTGATGCAATTTAAGGAATGAAAATGAGGTTGGTGATGGGGTTTACAAGGATAATATATGCAACTTTTGTCTGTTTGGAAATATGTAATAATGCAATCCTTACAGTCACATGCACACCAATTTGCTCTTTCATTTTCAACTTACTTGAAATGCCACATATAGGGAAGTCACCATCTAGTTGTAGCCTCTAGGAAAGTAGACAGGAAAGAGTGGGCAACTATGATGAACCCTATTAATTTGTCTGTTTTCCTGTTGAGGCAATTCACCTTATTGTTTGTTAACCATCACAATCATCAGTAAACACAGTTTTTATTTTATTTTTTCTTATCAGAATTGATTCACTGAGTTAATTTGCAGTGCAAGTAAGTTCCATGTATGTAAACTTTTCCATTGACACTACTTTCTGATAAGAAATGAGATGGGTCTTGAATGGTCCCCAAAAGGCCATGATTCATAGCATGAAATGGGTAAAAGAGTAGGAGAACCATTTGTTATGCAGTACACCAGAAATGGTGTTTCAGAAATCACTTCCTTGTGAAGGAGAGTATAAAGAACCTCACCCAGCTACCTCCTTTCCTCTTTTGCTTGGCTTGCCCTTCAAAATTTTCGTGGCAACGACCTTATGTTCAATCTCAGCTATAATTTGTAATAGTCACGGACTCGTCTACTAAAATAATAAATAAATCATTGAATTTTATATAAAGATAATATTAGCATCAACTACAATCGTAATATAAAGATGATATAAACTGTTGAACATGACACACAAGCGCACAAAAACTATATATATTTACTTTTATAAGCAAGCGTATCAATCAGAATATGAATTTAAAACTTTAAGAGGAGCGAGCGTCATTTGCACCGAACACTGAAATGAAGAAAATGGGAATAATAGTATAATAATGATAGGTGGTGACGTGTAATTTTACCGAAATTAGAAAGGAGAGCCAGTGTAGTGTAGTTTCGTAGAAGAATAGGAAGAAGAATGGGAAGCTTCTTTTTTATTATACACACACATCCTCTGAACACTGAAATTATTGATAGTTTGCAACGAAAGAAGTGTTCTTTTTTTTTTTGTAAGAACATCAAAATTGTAGCTTCTTCTCTGTTCAGCTCACTCCTTTGCAAGGCACGTCCTCAACATCTCTCTGTTTGGTTGCCCAGAAAGTCTTGGATTCTTGGAATATCAGTGAATTTAGTTTTCTTTATGTATGCACAAATTAAACATCTTTGATTTATCTTCTTACTTCGTTTGAATTAATTGTTATGTTATGGTTGATGAAGATCGATTGATGGGTCAAGCATTTGGTTGCATTCAAGTGGGTCAGTCCACTGTGGCTATGAGGGAGCATTTTGGGAAATTTGATGAGGTCCTCGAGCCTGGTTGTCACTGTGTTCCTTGGTGTCTCGGCTATCAATTTGCTGGTGGCCTCTCCTTGCGTCTCCAACAACTCAATGTTCGCTGTGAAACCAAAACTAAGGTTTAAAATTTTATCTTTTCACTTTACTTCAATTGTATTGTATTGTTTTAGTCATTAGATGTTGTCATTGTTCATTGTTTCAGGATAATGTCTTTGTCAACGTTGTAGCGTCTGTTCAATATCGTGCCTTAGCAGAAAAAGCCCCCGATGCATTTTATAAGCTGACCAACACCAAAGAACAGATCCAAGCCTATGTTTTTGATGGTATGCAAGGTGTTTTGAGTTAATATCTACTGTATTTTAGCTTGTCAAGACTAAAATTTTGCAAAACTTTCAGTTATCAGGGCAAGTGTACCGAGATTGTACTTGGATGCGGCCTTTGAACAGAAGAATGACATAGCAAAAGCTGTTGAAGAGGAACTTGAAAAGGTTATGTTTCTTTTCGCTAAAAATTAGACTCTTAGTACCCAGAATTACTTATTAGTATCAGTATGGAAAAACATACTTTCAGAACTGATTATGTTTGATGGATCATGCAGGCCATGTCTGCCTATGGATTTGAAATTGTCCAGACACTTATTGTGGATATTGAACCAGATGTGCATGTCAAACGAGCAATGAATGAGATCAATGCAGGTGTGAGATTCAAAATAAATTGTGGATATTGAACCAGATGTGCATGTAATTTCATGATATGATGCTATGATATGGACTATAACTATGTCTTAAACTTTTCTACACAATGTTGTGTATTCATAAATAGCTAGTGCATTCTAGTGTTGTACATTATTGGTATTAATTTGTGAATTGCGATGGCAGCTGCAAGACTGAGGCAAGCAGCAAATGAAAAGGCTGAGGCAGAGAAAATAATGCAAATCAAGCGCGCTGAGGGAGAGGCGGAGTCTAAGTATCTGTCAGGTGTTGGCATAGCTAGGCAGCGTCAAGCCATCGTGGATGGGCTGAGGGATAGTGTACTCGCCTTCTCTGAGAATGTTCCGGGAACAACAGCCAAGGATATCATGGATATGGTGCTGGTGACTCAGTACTTTGACACGATGAAGGAGATTGGAGCATCCTCGAAGTCCTCTTCCGTTTTCATCCCACATGGGCCCGGTGTGGTTAGGGACGTGGCTTCGCAGATTCGGGAGGGTCTTCTTCAGGCCAATTCTGCATAGAAGACTATGCTCTGGTCTGGTCTGGGCTAGCTTTGATATGGTAGCATATTGTGGTTAACTTGTGGTGCATGCTATTGCTTTAACTTATCATAATTTAGTACTCTCTTAACTTTAATGATACAGACCTTAAGTTTATATTGGTTAGTATTAAATATATATATTGGGAGTATATAACAGTGAATGAATTAATGAATAATATAGGTTGTTTTGAAAAATTAAAGTCAAAATCATGCATCTCCTATCAAGAAAAAGAAAAAACCATCACAATAATACATTCAAGTACAACCTATGGATCTTTAAAGAGATTGAAGACCAAAACCTGAACACTTTTTTTTTTGGGGGTATAGCAATATCCAATAGTTCACGAATGAATACAAAACTCAAGTAATTTTCATGATTATATCAATACTATTTCAAACTAAGGAAACTGTGTACCAAGGAGAAAACTAACTAAGTGAAGTGCTGTCTCTCATACTCAGCATCTAAATTTTATTTTCACAACTGAAAAGGGCCCCCAAACACTCTCAGTTCAAAAAGTTACAACCATGACTTTAAAAGTCAGCCTGAGAGACCCTGAATTCACCAAACCAAACAGCCCTTATGGCTTGAGAGCTAAAGCCAGTCCAACCTTTGGGCTCTTGTCAACAGACTTGGTGTCCACTTCACCAGAAATGGTAAATAGTGACTTTGGACGCCACTCATGCTGGATCAGAGCACTTGCTTTGCCGAAATTGTTCGCCCGTGCCTTCAGTGTAGTCAGTGGGTCCAATGCATGCTGGGTGCCAACAGTAATGATATTCTCATTGGTTGAGAACCTGTGAGACACTTCCGCACCAACAGCTGTCAGGGGATTCACTATGTGATAGTAAGATGCATTGACGGTGTCACCCTTGTCATTCCTGTGCCATAAAACATATTTTAGCTGCTTTTTCACAACAAAGTTATTGAAATTCTATTGTCATTCAATCTTGGTAAATAGTATGGATTTACCCTCCATTACCATCCTAGCTTATAAAGAAACAAAGCAAACAAGCCACATATTACACAGGCCCAACATAACAAATACTCACACAGTCAAGGAAGCAATCAAATCTGCCTTGGAGAAGCTGAATCCAGCATTCACTTTGGTGAAATTCTCAGTTTTGGTGTCAAATGAAATATCAGCACCAAGTGCAGTAACACTAGTTCCAATTACTCCTGAGAAGTTAACAACTGGATTTGCTGTCAATCCAATGCTAGAACTTATCCCCGCATAGTCATGCAGATACTGGAGCTCTATCTGTAGCAGAAACAAACCTAATAGTCATGACAGATTGTTCGGGCAACAAGACAAACTAATATAAATCACGACAAATTATATAGTTAGTTGTTACAATAATTAGACAGCATTTACCTTTGCAGATCTCTGATCAGGCACTTTGAAACTAAAGATTGTCTTCAGACCAGGAGCAGGTTCATCAACTGTAACAGTTGTGGTGAGCTGCCAACCATACCAACTTTCAGTAAAATAAGTGAAAGTGAAGAGAGCTTCGATCTAAAACTTAAGCACTTCTCATGCAAATGCATACAGAAAACAAGTATGCAAAAAGATGATAGAAAGCAACTTTGACGTTCAACCAAGTTTATCCAAGGGACGAGAAAAAGATCAGACCAGGAAAAATATTCTAAGCAGACTTTAGTGCAGAGTTGGGTATCAAAATATTATTTCATTAGTTCGTTCTGTTAAAATTTCACTTGGTACAGCAATTGGAATATACATTTTCATCATGGAGGTGCATAAGATAATGATACAAGTACATAATCCTTCAATGCTAGTAGTATTCAAATTGAAAACAATGACATGCCCAGAGCACTGCCTAATTTGAAGTAAAAGTAGGAATCTAGCAGCAGACATTTGATGTACTGTATAGACAATAAACCCTGTCCAATAGAGAAAGAAACTTACATTGGAGTTTGTATCAACTTTGATATCAGTTGTGATATTCTTGTTCTTCAATTGGGTATTAATATCAGCAAGGAATACGTCTCCTTTCTTTGTTCCTGATGATGTGATAGCCTGTAATAATGAAAAACCAGGTAAATATCATACTATCACAATATGGCACAGGCTGCATAAACTAACATGAAGAATGTCAAACAGCACAAAATAACATCAGATCAGCTATAAAAAAAAAAGATATAACAATAGGGTACCATAATGTCGGACTAAATGAAAGACAGAAATGACTAAAGTTCTACACAATGAGAAACACAATGGAGTCACACACAATCTATGAAAGATGATTGACTAACATATGCAACTCAATCACCAGAATAAAACATATAAGTTATATGGATAAAACATCTTTGGTCGTGGAAGCTATCATATACCTCTCTACAATAACTATGACCTTAACCATCCGTATAAGCATAAAGTGACAGAATACTGGAGACAACTAGCACTAAAAAGATGCAAAACAATGCAGTGATTGGGTCAGGTCGACAAAAGTCGTATAATTCAAGCCAGAAACGATGTGTAATGGTATTGGTTTAGTATATCTTTATACAATGTCGTTTGGTTATATTTGTAGTAGTAGAATATGTTGTCATTTTAGTCATAATTAGATAGCTTAAGAGTGTTGTCATTTTGGTTTGGTTTTTGGTTGAGCAAGGTTTGGGTTATTTGAAGTCTGGTTGTTCATTGTAAGGGCATGGTGTAATGAAATGGATTGTAGCCGCTTGTGAGGTTTGGCTCTGCGTTCTATAGAGTACCAGAAAGGGTGCATGAGTGATTACTTGAGTTGATTGTGTCCTGAGTGTGATCTAATTTTGATCGTTTTAATTCAATTACTCTGATTTGGAGTAGAATTGTTGTTTGGGTCGTTCAATTTGGAGCAGTTACAGGTCAGGATCACAGCAAACAACTAATACAAACGGTAAGGATACCACCAAGTCACATGAATAGTCATTGAAAAAACACATAAAACTTCTAAATGCTCCAACAAATTATAGCCAATGCTATTCCCAGTTTGGCATATCACAAGAAAGATAATGTACTCCATATCAAAACTTTAACTCAAACAATAACCCCAGCATATGCTCCATCAAAACAACCAAAAATAAAAGATGTCCTGTACTGTGCCCACAATCCCAAGCTCAACCTAACCAATGCACTATCCATAGCTACCACAAATTACACATTTCCCTAAGAAAATATAACACTACAAAGATAATGTCCACAGAATCATTCAAGAAAACCAAGCTGATACAGTGAATAATCCATATCCAAGAACCAAAGAACAAAGATGGGTTAGAAAAAAGCTTACCACTCCAGTAGGAGAGTAGGTGGTGAGGGTGAACTTCTGGTCGGCCTGGAAGTCCCTGTTCAGAAGATCTGGAGCAACCAACACCAACAACGCAAAAACCCACAAAATTAATCAATACATGCACCAGAAAATTCTATACACACACAGGTATTGAGATAGAAAGCGGAAAATGAAGACCGGACCTTTGGCTTTTTTGCCGATGTCGGTGTAGAGACCTGGACCCTTCACCATTGTTTCTTGCTACAAATATTCTGAGGAAATGAGAGCGAAGAAGAAGACTATGAAATCTCCGTTGCTGTCAAAGCTCAGAATTGTCTGGGCCTTATTTATATCTAAAAACCCTAAATGCAGCTTTCTTTTCGGGGAATTTTAATTTTCTTGTTCATCTATAAACTATAGGGAAATCTGGACCGTCCGATCAAGAAATATACGTCTTGTACCTTTTCATCTAACCGTTCGATGCCATTGTTTTAAGGTTTATCGAATATTTAAAGAACTATATTTACCACACACGCAAAAAAAAAAAAAATATATATATATATATGTATAAACATAAATTGGGCAAGAAGGCAAAAGCAAACCAATTCTTGGGCCAAAAGAAAAGTGTAGGTTTAACAGGTCGGGTCACGAGTTTACGGACGTAACCCGAATTTACTGCTAAGTGCCACGTGGATTGCACGGAAATATCAAATTTTTGGAGAAGATTTGTCCAATCATTATTTACATTAGATATAGTACGACTGTACGAGGCTTTGATTTCAAAGTGGCGTCGCGCAGGTGATCCACGCGCCGCCGCTATCTTTGATCGGAAGCGGAGCCGGTGAATCTGAACTCGCAGTCAGCTTCTCTGTTTCTGATCTGATCTCACATTCAGTTCTTCTGTATCTGTTTCTGCTTCTTTTCCTTTTCAATTACTTTAGATTTTTTTTTTAACCTTCGATTACTTTAGATATGAGTTTATATAAGTATGATTTTTTTTTTTTAATTTTAATTGATGAGACTTTTTTTTAAGTTCGTTAACAATTTGTTTAAAGAATGTCACTTTGGGCTGAGCTAGTAAGATTCTTGGTAGTGGGGATAGAATATTATTGCTAGGTGCATGTTAGGTGTTTGATGAATTGTCTGAATGAAATGTGGTACAGAAATTTGATCCCCAGTTGCATTGTTTGGGACCTGGCTGTCCTGTGAATACTGAGACGTCAATTGTTGATATGTTATCCAACATATGTCCGTCATTTCCAGCTTTTCAGTTAACAATTCCGTACCGAAATTACTTGGCGACAACAGTTTCAATTTGCTACATTGCATCTTTGTGTAATTTGCTTATTGTGAATTTGTGATTGTTCATGAGCTCTTCCATAATTTCTTTCTTGCATTGTTCATTTGGCAGAAAAAGGGAATGGCACATGCACAGCACAGCAGACTCAAGCGAAGATGTAACTTATCTAACTCTGCTTCATACTCCATACATTTGATAAATTTTAGCTATCCATCTATCCCTTTGTTAGGTACGTATATAAATCTCGTATATTTATACATGCCTGCTTATTAATCAGCAACAAATGCATTGAAACTAGCTTGTTAGATACATTTTGGGCATTTATTGAGAGAAAATGAGTCCTATCGTGTCTCAAATCAAGAACCTAGAATCATAAATTGAATAAGACATCGATCCCACAATCTATATATCTAGCTTAATGGGCCATGATTCTTCACTGCACCTCAAGTCAGGCTGCACAAATTCTTGGTTCTGGAGTTATATATGTAATTCCTGTGCGTAGCATCTTAATTAGATTGCTAGTAGGAAGTAGTATGCCAGTGCTATTGGCAAGGAAATGAGCATTCCAAATATTACCCTGCAACCAAAATGAAACATATGTTAGAACCTAGGTAGGTGACCGGCGCATGGAAATGAGAGGTACATTTATTCACATAGAAAAGATCAGTTACCCAGTGCTCAAAACATCTGGATGTAGACCATACTCTTTGGCAAAAACGAAGGGAACAATTCCTTGAGGAAGAGCTGCCTGTAGAAAGCAACATATCACATATAATTGACCTTTCTATTATGGTAATGTAGTAAAGGAACCAAATCAGGTTTATGAACCTGCACTATTGCCACTTTAAACACTGTGCCCCTTAGCTGAATGGAAAACGAAGATGCTGCCATCAGAGCAGGCCCCATAAAAAATTTCATCCCCATCGCTAGCATTGCCTTTCGTGTTCCACATGCTATTAGGCTTTTCTGCGATGCCATGAAAAGACCTATCCACAAACACAACACAATTGAAGGATTTAATATTGCTATATATTTTCTCTCATTAAAGGCTCTTGTTAAAACTTCCTAATGCGTAAATACTGAATTCTTAATCATACCTAAGCTGAACATTGCCATACCAAGTCCCCCATCCGACAATATTAGTATCGAGTTCTTAACAATTTCTGGCAAATTTATGTTCCATCTGCAAATGTTCAATCCCAAATTGAATTACTTCTAAAACTAAGAAGCCCATACCTATGTATGTGATTCTACTACTGCGAGCTTACCTGAAGTGTATGCATGCCCAAATGATGCCGAGTACAGTTGCATGAGTATTGGGATTCATCACAAGCTTCCTCAGCACTATCAAGAGGATGTCCTTGGTTTTGGTTTTCCTTGCCCTTCTGGTATCTGCTTCGTCCTGTAGCTCTTTTGATTGTGCTTCTTGAGGAGTCTCCACCTCCCCTTAAATATTAACACCAATCTTTTTGGATGACATGAAAATAATACACAGAACTAACATGATGCTTAGACGCTAGCATGGCTTTGTGAAAATCACTATGGTATGGTATTCAATGTTGTGAACAGTGTTGAGGCTGTATTGGTAAGATTCTAATTTATAGTTCATTTCATACATGTTGAATAGACATTTAAGAAATCATACCAATAAAAAATGAAGAGAATGTGTTGGGGACCCACTAGGTTTATCTTCTATTACAAAAGTTGACCACAAGACAAAAATTAGGTAGCTATTCATGCTTGTGAACCTCTAAACTAGAACTCATAGTAATGGAGCTTCATTCATGATAGCTAGCCAGGTAACCATCTATATATCATAGTATCATACATATCATTTTCCTTGAAATGCAAAACTAGAGTGCTTACCTGGATTGTCTAGAGGTGGAACCTTCTTAGCAGCTTCCTTCACCACATTGAGCTCAAAAAGAAACAACAGCAGATTGTACCAAATTATGCTTTGTAGGACAACTATCTGGGCAAGGAGCATCTTTGCATCCTCCCCATACATGGCCTTCAAGAGTGGAATACCCAGGATCAAAGTATTTGGCAGAGTTGAGAGAGAAAGACCAGTTATGATCCAATTCAAGCCTCTTCCCCTGGAGCTGACTCTTGTGATTATTGCCAATAGAAAAATGGCCAATAGTTTTTGAAGAAAATCAGCAAACATGAGTTTGATGTTCATCTTGTATGGGTCATTAGCAGCAATAACTTGAAATGTCAAGAGAGGGATTGAGAATTTGGCCACAAACTTGTTGATGCCTGAACATTGATCTGGAGTGAAAAGCTTCCACCATTTGACAGAGATGTAGGCCAAAATCATGGCAACATATAATGGAACTGTGGCAGCCACAACATGGTAGACATCAGCCAGGGAAATCATGGTTTTAGATTTCTGCTGCTATAGATTTTTGAAGGATTCTGGATTTATGCTCATCTAACTTTTGTTTCTATGTATGGTTGGTTCTTTGGTGAGACCAAGCTTTTATATTCTCTGTTGGGTTGCTTTTTACATCATGAAAAGTTAAGGTAGGATTAAATCTTCTGTTTAATATCTAAGAGCTTTTCAGAAAAGTTATAGTAATCCCCAAAATGACCTTATGCTCTTTTATATATATATAGTTTGTTGCTATGTAGTACTGTATCAAAGATGAAACAAAACACAGTTACTCTCTGGATTTTTTCTTCAGAAATTTGCCATGTACAATTGAAGTGTATATTGATTTTGTTTTGTTATATGTTCATTCATTCATTTTCTTTTTGGAGTGATAATCTACAGTGGGACAAGGTAAATACAAGGGTACAAGAAACTCTGCTCTTGATGAACTGTTGGGGTATTTTTGTCATCATGAATCAAAAGTTAGATTCCAGTTTTCTTGTGGATTATGTTCTTCTGGTTCATTTGTTCTTTGGACAAAGGAGAGCTATAAAGGGGCTAAGATTGTAATTTTCAAGCCTTGCCCAAAGTAGGCTTTAATTTATCTGTGAAATTTAATCAGTTGTTTCTTTCTCCTTCCTCTTTTTTGACCAACCTCTATTTGATCTCCCTTTGTTTATAAGTTTTGGTGATTTTTTTAACATATTAACTGTTTTTTCAGCTGTTTTTTTTCCTTAAAATTTCTTTTTGAAAAATGGTTAACATGCTAAAGACAATATGGTGTTGGTGGTCCAAATTGGGTGTGAAACCATAATGGAACATGTCATAATTTAGATTGCTTTGTAGATTTTGAGGTTTCTGAATAGTATGGAAGAGGAATAAAGGCATGAATTGTAAGGGAAGTAAGTGAAACAATGAGGTTGTCACAGTGACTGTGTCAGGACGAATTTTAACTAAATTTGGTCAAAAGTTTGAGAATAAGTGTAATGGAGAATTGGCTTTTGAAACTGTGAAATTTTGCCAAAAAAGACCTATTAACATTGTCTCTTTCTTGAGGTTGTCTCGACATTGAAATTCCACTACCATGTCATGTGATGTCATCTGTTTTTGTTTGTGTAATAAATTTTTGTAAAGAGTAGTTGTATTGTAATGGCAGTTGGCAATTGGCAAGGAGAGGAATAGATTGGGGGATGAAACAGCTCATTCATGCTTTTGTATATCATACAATATATAGCCTAAATATAACCCTTTGCTACAAAGATGATGTTCATTTTCAAAGGGAGCAACCTAGGCTGCCCCTACCTAACTTTTTAAAAGTTGTTAATTCGAGCATCAAATGAAACTTGAATTGAGTTTCGAAATAGTATATTTTAATTTTTCTGGGTTACTGTATATTATTGGCTAATTAATTTTCTTAAAAATAAAGTAATTATTAAGGTTCATGGTTTTTTTAAGATATTTGTCTCTTAGAGGATTTCTAAATCAAATATCTGAATTTTTTTTGTTGTGAATTTATGAAGTTGGAGACGTTCAAAGCAATGCTCTTATTATAAAATATCATGTCAAAATATTTTATATTTGTTTTCTCCATACTAAAATTTAAAGGTTCGAACAATGGAGGAGCGAGTAGTTTCAACTGTGTCCAAGGCTCAGTCTGAATCAAACCTGTGGTTTACGCAAAAATAAAAAAGTTCAAAGATGAGAAAAATATTGAATTTTCCTTTTAATTTTGCAAAACTATAAAAGTATTAGCCACACGCACGTGCTAAGAAAGACAAGAACTGCACGTGTGTTAAAGAAATAAAATGAGTTTCTTACACCCAAAAAACTCAGCAGATTATGTATTTTACTCCAAAATTTATATTGGTAAATTAATTGCCATGGTAGGGACATATTGTCATGACCATGAAAAGTATCTTGACTAATTTGTAGCTCGGCACTGTCCCATTTATTCAAGGAAAGAATGTTTGTCACATTTATTTAAATTTAAGAACTTCAACATTATAGATGAAAATTTGACACACACCATACAATACTTTATTGACCAGCCCATCTAATTTTTTAATGTTTGTGATTCCTATATAAAAATGTGCATATTCATCTATATATATGCCATGAAAATAGAACCTACATAGGTAATGAAGGAACAATAGATTCAGAAATGTTTGACCGCAAATGGTTAGTTAATGGTTGGGCATCATCTTCGGCGGTTATTCCAGGAATAGGTCGTGAGAAATTGGCAAGTTATAACTAGAAATGCTTAAGAGGAGAGAGGGGAGTTGTTGAGAATATAAATAAACCCAAAGCTGAAACAATTCATCAGCAATAATAAAATTGGCCTCTGTTTGCCATGCCAACAGCTTAGCTTACCCTTTTTCTTTTGCTTCAATTGTTGTGGTGTTTTGTCCAGGTCTCTCCCATACCATCTCTATTCGGACCTGCTTCGCCATATCAATTGATTTTATTTATCAAATATAATATTTTATATAGCAAATCTAAAACAAAACTCAAAAATTTTAAACTATACAAGATATTATTGGTATATAGAGTGGAATAATGGAGATAGCTAAGCTGATTCTTTTTATTTTTTCATTTACTGCACTTCTTGAAACCCTGGTAGCAGACTACCAAGATTATGAGGGAGATGAGTTCGTCCTGCGCCGCCGCGAACAAGCCAAGAGGGCTGCTCTCGAGGCCTATCACCCCAATCCCCACCAAGTCGTTAGCCATTTGAATCACCATGTTCATCTGTAACGTCTTTTTATCTCTCTTTCTACTTTTTAGTGCCCAGAATCTCGGTCATAATGTTTTGACAAAGACTCTCGGCTGAGATTTTTTTTTTATTTTGTTTTTTAGTTGAAAGTCTCAGCAAATATATTATGTTGTTTATTGAATTTTATTAGCGCAACGAAAGGGACTAAAGGATCGAACAGCACGAGAAGGAGCCTAGCAAGAAAACCATACAAAGGACCTTGCATGGCAACAAACCCAATTGACCAGTGCTGGAGGTGTAAGAAGAATTGGGCCGACGACAGGAAGAGTTTGGCCAAATGCGTGCTGGGATTCGGGCGCAACACCACCGGAGGGGCGGCCGGAGAGTACTACGTGGTGACGGACAGCTCCGACGACGACGTGGCGAACCCGAAGCCCGGAACCCTGAGGTGGGGCGTGATCCAGAAGGAGCCGCTGTGGATCACATTCGCGCGGAGCATGAACATCAAGCTGACCCAGGAGCTGATGATCAACTGCGACAAGACCATCGACGGACGAGGAGCGATGGTGCGGATCACAAAAGGATCAGGCATGACGGTCCAGTTCGTGCGCAACGTCATCATCCACGGGCTCAAGATCTACGACGTCGTTCCGGGGAGCGGAGCCATGATCAGGGACTCGGTGGACCACATCGGCCTGAGAACCGCCAGCGACGGCGACGGCATCACCATCTTCGGCTCCACCGACGTGTGGGTGGACCACATCTCCATGTCCAATTGCAAGGATGGTCTCATCGACATCATCGAAGAATCAACGGCCATAACCGTCTCCAACTGCCACATGACCCACCACAACGACGTGATGTTGTTCGGCGCCAGCGACAGCCGGCCCGCCGACGCGGTGATGCAGATAACAGTTGCTTTCAACCATTTCGGAAAGGGATTGGTGCAGAGGATGCCGAGGTGCAGATTCGGGTTCTTCCATGTCGTCAACAATGACTACACTCACTGGCTCATGTACGCCATCGGAGGCAGCTCCCACCCCACCATCCTCTGCCAAGGCAACCGCTTCACCGCTCCCCCGAACAAAGCTGCAAAAGAGGTACAGTAAATAATATGTCGGGAAATGTATCTACACATTTGCTACAAGTTTGCGACAACGTATATCCTACAAAAATCTTCTTGTAGGTACCTTGTCGCAACGTTGTAGCAAGTTTGTAGGGAAATATTCCGCTACAAGTTTGCGACAACATATATCCTACAAAAAAACTTATTGTAGATACTTTGTCGCAACGTTGTAGCAAGTTTGTAGGAAAATGTCTTGCTACAAGTTTGCGACAACATATATCCTACAAAAATCTTCTTGTAGGTTTTTTGTCGCAACGTTGTAACAAGTTTGTAGAAAAATGTCATGCTACTTGTTTGCAACAACATATATCCTACAAAAATCTTCTTGTAGATATCTTGTTGCAACGTTGTAGCAAACTTGTAGGAAAGTGTTCTACAATTTCGCTACAACAATTTTGTCGTCGCAAATTTTATAGATACAGACAGCGTGACTGACTATATGTATGTATATGTAAATAATATATAGGTGACACATAGAGATTATGCGCCGGAGAGTGAATGGATGAAATGGTCGTGGACGTCTGAGGGGGATTTGCTGGTGGACGGTGCCATATTTAAGGCATCCGGATCGCCTCCAACACAACAGTTCAAAGAGGGGGATATAATAGGCCCGCAGAACGGAGATTGTGTGAGGAGCCTCACCCGCTTCGTCGGAAACCTGGGCTGCAAGATTAACTGCGAGTGTTGATTCATTTGTGTGTATAGGACGCTCAATTTCTCGGGAACATGGATCGGGTCTTTTTTCAAGACTGATCTTTTTTTTTTTTGATGTATTATCAGTTTCTACATACAATTTTGGTAGAGTATACTCGTGTATGTATGCGTTTTTCCAAGTCGCATATAGACTGTTTTTTTTTTTTTCCTCTTTGATATTCATATCTATGTAATAAAGACACATGAGAGGAGGAAATTTTGTTTTCTTAATTGTTGTCTCACTTTTTATTTATTTGTTGATATAATCTTTTGCTTGCTTGTTCACTTTAGAATACTACAATTTTAACAAATCTATACACTCGTATATACTATACACAAATTCTTTTTATTTAAAAAATGTTTATAATACTATTTCATTATCATAGACGATAATTTAGTAATGATGCAAGTAAAGTAAACTAAGATTCCAGCATTTAAAAAATCGTTCAAAACTCTCCCACTAAAAAGAACTAGTGTTGTTTCACTCTTTTTCTCTGCCGTTTTGAGAGTCGGATAAAGTTTTGTTTGGCTACGGCTGCTCTGATTTTAGAGTGGCGACAGTTTCTTGAATTTGCATATAGCAAATTGCGATCTTTATCGTTCTGATAGTGAGTCTTGCTTTGATAGCAAATTAGAGTTTTGTTAGGTTTTGAAGATTTGCAGCATGCGTTCGGGACAACAAGAGACGATTGCAGAAAAGGAGAAGGTGGCTTGGAAGGTAATGATATGGTCAGAGTCATCGGATCAGACTTCAAGTTTGTTTTCGGATTAGATGGCATACACGATGGTGACGAGAGGCGGTTGGCAAATCACTCCATGTGGTCGGCTTGAACTTCAAGTGCAATCGTTGTCAGTTGTTCGTGCTATTCAGGCAGAAGGGGAGGATTTCAATGCCTTCAATTTGATTATTCAAGTTGGTGGGGAGCAATCTAGTGTTTTTAGTTTGATTATTCATGATGCTTTAGCCATTGTGGTCATCACAGTAATCCATTTTCGGGTTGGTCTGCAAACCGAGTGGCCCACGAGTTAGTCAGGTCTTTGATCACTTTGTCATACTTGTCTTTTTATCCTCCAATTTGAAGTATTAATAAAATATTACCTTTTTTGTTAAAAAAAAAAAAGATTCTAGCATTTTGAAAAAACCCGTTACACAATTTAGTTCATGAAACTAGTTTACTCTTGAATAGTCATTGGACTTCGTATTTGGATTTCAGTTGGTCCATGTCTTAATAACCGTTAACTTTACGAAAGTTTATAACTAACAAAACATTTACCTAAAAGACTATAAACGACCATATCCACTATTTCTCTTCTCCCTAGTTCACCATCAAAATAATTCTTTGATCCATAGTCGATTTTTATTTATTGGCGGTGGTTCACTACTTTTTCTCGTATTATTATGTATTGGATAAACGCATATTTATCACATCTAACTTGAGTAAGCTCAAACTTGATTGTTCGAGTTTAGCCACTGAAATGCAGTTTCGAGTCAAGGCTCACACAAGATGGTTTTCTTAATTATCCTCAAAATTCACAGTTCCATGTAAAACTCGAATTCGATGGTTCGAGTTTAGCCTCAAAACTCGTGATTTCGATTAATTAAGCATCAAACTCGATGGTTTTAGTTTATCCTCAAAACTCACGGCTCAAATTCTCTGTCTGTCAATGACAAAGTATTGATCAGTCGTGGGAGGACTTAACAGGAATGAAGCAATTGCATAATTGCAACTTGAGGACCAGGTACTTGTAAATGGGGAAGGCATTGGAATGACTCAAAACTCTCACATTGTTGTTTTAATTGGAAGAATCAAACACGCAGTATTAGGTTCAGACGAGCCTTAAAATGGAATGAGAGAACCAACGATTCTTAGAATAAAAGCGGGGAGAAGGAAATCTCTAAATCACCTAAATGCACTTACCAAACATGAATAATGGCGAGTCAATAGTTTTACTGAAGTCATTAGAAGTGTTTTTATGAAGCTTTCGTACTCATTAATAACGCAAAATTTAGAATCGTAAGTTGAGCCAACGACCTTTCATACAAACAGCTAGATACGATTCTAATCTAGATTATAAACTAGCTCATTGTTTAAACTTTAATGTCACTACTCACTGCATTCAGCAGGCCAAGAAAGATATACTAAACTATAAGTTTGTGAAAATCATGATGTCATATATACACAGCATTTGTGTCAATCACCAAATCCTCCGTTAAATGCAACGCGTGTTCATTATCCAAATCTATGCGCTGTCAGATTCATTACCGGAATCTATATTCATTGGTTGTGGATTCTTGTATCCAGTGATTTCATCCTGGTATCGCTTTTTATCAGCACGAGCCTTCGCTTCATAAGGTTCTTTATCCTCAGCTGCACAGCACAAGATGTGTACACAGCTTATTAACACAAGCAAAACTATAAAAATTTAAAGAAAAATAAAATCACCTGATTTAAGTTTAGCTAATCATAGATATGCTTACTTGTCATGTTTTTCCACTTATCTCCAAGCACTCTCCCAACATCAGTAAAGGAAATTCCAGGATTGTTTTTCTTTATATTCTGTGATCATCAAGATAATATCAGTAAAACCATCCTGTGAGAAGATTGTAATAAATTAACTATAAGTAATAACCAATGAACTCATCCTAATTAAATTTTTTCTTTCCCATCAGAGATGACGACACAGATTAGAAAATAGACCCACCTCCCTTTCCATCTGAGAGAAGAACATAAATCCAGATAACGCCCTCTTTGGCGCATTTGGATCCTTCTTCTTCTTTTGCCTTTTCTTCTTTGTAACATCTTCATCCCCATCTTTGAGTTTCTTCTTGGGAGGTGCCTTAGAAGATGAAGGTTCTTTCTTAGATTCCTTTTTAGCAGGTTTCTGCAATTAGACACTCATTCGAGTGAGATACAACATATGACTTTATGGTAAAATATGCTTCTTATAGATTTATGAAGAAAACAATGTGCTTGCCTCTTTCTCATCTCTGGTAGCGCTAGCATCAGAGTCATCTGCCCCAGAATCATCATCTGTTGGGGAGCCTCCATCATCTTTGTCAGCAACAAAATCTTCATCCTACAAAAGTTCACCGTATTTAAACAGTTGCAGCAAGTGTACTAGCTCATAAACCATCACATAAAAAACTTGTACACGCGAGAATTGAGTGCCAGAAGAAAGTGCATTTGCACAATTTGAACACATACATAACAAGCAAGGAATAAGAGGGGGCTGCGCAAAACAGCTATAATAATTCACCTCTTCATCACTCTCATCACCACCAGCTTCATTCCTAATGCGCTCAAGATGTGGGTCAACAGCATCATCATCATCCTTCAGTAACTCAGACACACGATCTGTAGTTGTTGGGGCATCCCCTAGGTTCATAATTTTCAAACCCTTCTCACTGAGTGAATTACCAAGAGTCAAACTTAAGCACAAGCTATTAATTTTATAATAGAAAAGGAACTCAAACTGACCTGATAAAGTCAAAAAGAGTTTTGTACTCGCTCCTCTGAATGTTCCGAAACAAATGTTCTTGCTCAGTTTTCAATCTGATGAGAAGATCAAAGTAATGCATATTTGAGCCACCAGCAGAATGCCTCTCAAATTCCACATAGTCAATCTGAAAGAACAAATACATTGGACATACTCAGAATCAGTTCATCATCAATGATCAAATCACAAATGAGATCACCTAATATGCATGTACAACTAAGAAATTATACCTCTTCATGAAGAATGAGGGTTGGAGGTTTAGGAAGAAAGAAGAAGCTCTTCTCAAGAGGATACAGGACACCATCCTCAGCTTTCAATGATGACTTTACTGCATAACCTGAATGTTTGCTCTGGAACTTTCCTGTTTTAGTAACCTTGGCACCAGATAAGCCACGTAATATTGTAGTGAACACCTCATGAATGAGTCCCTGATCGTATAAGCAATACCAGTTAAGTGAGTTTGCACATACGATTATAGAGCTTCAACTACTTCAGCAGCACATGGACAAGTATACTATACGTGACAAAAAATAACTTGGCCCTTTGAGGGTGAAGGATTGATAGGGTTTATCACCTTATAAGATGGTTCTAATTTGCCCTTGTACTTTGTGTTGAAAAGATCTTCATTTATTGACAAAGTGCTCTGAACCACAAAGTCTGTTTCAAACTGCAGATGGGCAACTGATAGAGTTGATGAATTGCAACCAGTTACAAGAAACTGTATCCAATCCATTTAAAGCAGAGACTAAAAAGAAAAACCAGAAAAATAAAGAATACCTGTAACACAATATGTGGATACAAGGTTTGGCCTTTGCGGATTGGTGGATCCAGAGTAACCACAACAAAGGTATGTGGCTGGTTGGACTGCACACAAAGAACAAAAGAAGAGTTAAGTCAACATGCCACTATACCAAACCAAAACTTGCCAACTGATTTAATGCAAATAATATAATTTGATGCCAAAGTTGTCATATCAATAATACTTTCGATTTCAAATAGCCCTAGCATAATACTAAACAGGTGTATGAAATTACCATCTAGCAACATTTTTACAAATAGATATGACACACTAAGAGAGGGAGAACCTTGGGAAGCAGAAACAGGCGAACAACACTGCTGTACTGAATTTTAAAATCGTTAGCCTGTCCTTGGAGCCGCAAGAATGAGAGATGAAGTTCAACACTATACCGACCTCTGCATATCGTAAGTACTTCCATAAGTCATGAAAAAACTGAAAGTATAAAGACCGTGAGCGAATAACAAGATAGATATGCTTTGTGTGCATCGCCCTTTCTACCAAACCTACCTTGGTGTGAGAATGGCAATACCCTCAAAAGTGACAACAGCTTCTTCACCTCCAGCACCAACATCAGCCATTGACATAATTTTGTCACGGAAAATCTAAACCAGTTCAATTGACAAGGCATCAGTAAATAATGAAAGCAACCAACTTGCTCAGTTCTAGAACACGTCAGGAAGGAAGTTTACCTGTGCAGGAGGATGACTTTCGTCCCCAACAAACTGTGTGTTGGAATTAGGTATGTGAAAGCTAATTTCCATCAATGAATCTTTCTGCAGTCATAACATAATTATGCAGCAGAAAACAATAGCTTTACTCATGAACAAGCAAACTAAAATGAATGTTTTAGCTACTACAGATTAATCCAATAAAACAGACCTCATTAGCTCCAGTTGTATCATCAACGTGGAACTCCAGAATCACATCATTCTTCCCTTGAAGCTGTGTTTGGGCAACATCTGCTAAAGACACCTCAAATGCTTGCTTTGAACCAACCATAAAAGCCAACATATTCCCTGAAATATCAAGGGGATTGTCAAGAAAGCCAAAAATGCCAGATTGCATACAGCAGCTAGTGTAAGTACACATTAAACAATCGCGGTGACCAAATTCACACAATCAAAGCAACAAAGCATCCTCATCACGGAAGATGCTCAATATTGGAAAGTAATGTAAACAAGAAACTAGAGTGGAAGTGTGTGTCTATAGCATGTACATAAAATATACAGAAAATCATTTTAGAACCAGCAAATTGAGAGGAAGAGAATATCACCAACCATTTAGATCAACTTCTCCCCAATTTCGACCACTAATAGAAAGTTGCTTCTCTTCAGGTAAAAGCCCATAAGTGCTTTGGAATAAATTGTTCACACTTGTTACATCCTACAAGCCATGAGAGAGCAGTATAAGGATAAACAAAAAACATGTATTTATACGCAAAATTATTAGAAATCAATTTTTTGGGTCATCGTAATTCCAATCAACGCATCCTGTACGTAAATATAAGGAACTAAAATAGCAATCCTCACAATCATATTTATCCAACCTGGTTATACATTAAAGTATCTTCAGCAAACAAAACAAGATAAGCATTTGCATATACCTGAAGCTAGTTCCAAGTATCACCATAGGAAACATAAAACAGGTGAAGGAGAGAGGAACCCAAACCTGGTCACGGAAACCAATGAACTTGAAGTACAACCCATCTTTTGTGCGTACAGCAAGCTGATTTGTCCTTGGCACCTTCATCCATGCGACCCCTAAAATATCAGACTTATCGACTTCAACAGCTTTACCACCACCTTGTTTCTTCCATAATATTCCCCCTGAATGAATCTTAAGCTGTCCTGGGTTCTGCATTTCACAATATTTACAGAAATTTTATATTCTATACTTGCTTAAAAAATTATGCCAAGTAACTTTTACTCACAAATCCAGCCTACTAGGGTTCCATATGGAGTAAAAAATATATATAACAATCATAAGAACTTGGCCTCATCCAATCAAATCAAAAAAATTATATAAAATGCTAACTCTAGGATGCATCAGTAAGGGTTTAAAAAATATATGACAGAAATATATAAACGAAAACAACGTCTTCTCATCATTCTCATCCATCAATCATACATAAGAATGATGATTTTTTTTCCAAAACATGTAGAGAAGTAAAAATAACTCTGAAAACTTAAGTTTGACGGAGAAATCAGGTTTTGAAATGGGTACGCACACGACAATGGAATCAAAATTTGTCTATTAACCTACATTTTCCAGCAGTCGAGATTCATTAGAACGATCATAACCATCTCAGCTTTTCTCGGCAAAAAAAACCAAAGAAACGAAATCAAGTACAAGAAATAGAAATAATTCCAGAAGCAGCCGAAGAGATCAGAAAATCGCGTAGCAAAACCAAATAAAAATCACAAGGCCGATATCTAGAGAGAGCTTACGGTGCCGCCGCGGCCTCCGAGGGAGATGTTGTTGAAGAGGTGACCGTCAGTCATGGCTACGCTACGAAGCGATACACATTCACTGGAAGCGAAAATAATGAAGGAAGCGTAACTTACATATTTATAAACATACATGGGTGGGGAGAGGTGTGCGCGCTGCGCATTATAGTGTGTAGCGCCAAATGGGCTTCGATCAGCTGTAACAGAAATTTTAAAAATAATAATAAAAAAATATTTATAAAAAAAACAAAACAAAAAATTCCGTTGCCGGGACTTGAACCCGGGTCTCTCGGGTGAGAGCCGAGTATCCTAACCAACTAGACTACAACGGAAGCTGATAGTTGTCTACAGGTGTTTGTTTTAACTACATTACTTTTGAGTTCAATCTATAACTTATTCTATTAACAGCAAAACAATCGTACATTACAAATCAATTATGTGATTTTAAGTTTGCACTGATTATGAGTCAACCTATCAAAACTATGTACTCAGAACACTTTGTCGGAAATCTGAAAGGAGCATAATTTATACAAAAATCCTGATCGCAAAACACACGGGTGTGCTCCAATGTGAATCATAATTGTGTGATAATTCATTGATGATATGTTTTAATTTGCCAAATTCATGTTTCTTTGGTTTAACTCTTTATCAGCTCGGGGTAGAAATTAGGAGCTTGTAAGAGAGGTAAGTTCAGAATAAACAATGTACACGTACAGAAGATGGCTCAACATTCATGAGGCAAACTGAAAGCTTAGCTCGAGTATTATTACAAGTATGAGACAACTACCATACTTAAAACAATCATGTGCTAAGGGGGAAAGAATCATTCTATCTGCGTAAACAAAAAGAATCATCCGCGTGAACAGGGGTGATTATAATGTATTACACTCTTGCATGAGAAAAAAAATTCAACTCACTGTTTTGTGCCTCAATTCCCCCCTCTTTTATTCGCATAAATCACAAGAACTTCCGGTTAATGAACACCATTAAGGTATTCATTTATCACATTTCCGTGAAATGTGACCAAAAATTTATCTAAAGAAATTAAAAGTTATGCCTTCTGAAGAATGATCTAGAGTAACATTGACATGGGATCTTCCACATAGCCTTTAAATGCTTTCAACCATTCTGCGCCAATTGCACCTGAGAAAGCCCAGCAAAAACGATCAGGATTTTATTACCATGAGGGGTACTTGCATTGGAGTGACTTTGTATATGTAAAATGACTATTAGGGCTACGCACCATCAATGACACGGTGATCACAGCTTAGTGTTACAGACATGAAGGAAGCAAAGTTGTATTCGCCAGCAGCAGAGCCAGGAACAACCCTCTTCTCAGCTGTTCATCCACAACGTTGTATTTATAAGAATAATGCATAGTGAGGAGAAAAGAGGGTCATCAGTTTTGGTAAACTAGTGCATTGTTAAATGCCCATCTTACCAGATCCAACCGCAAGAATGCCAGCCTGAGGAGGATTTATTATGGCACAGAACTGTTTGATTCCAAAGGGCCCTCCTAAGTTTGACACTGTGAATGTGCCTCCCTGCAGTTAAAATTAAACTAGGATTTATATCCTGATACAGAAACCGATATCATGAGGCACACTCCATCTATAATGAATTAGTGACAGAGCAAAAGATCAGTCTGACCTCATAATCTTCTGGTTTCAAGCTGTTCTCTCTCGCTTTCTGGGCCAAAAGCTTGACCTCTTCACTAATCCCAGATAAACCTTTCTTGTCCGCATTCTGCAAAAGTTCATATGAGGTGAACAAAAGTTAAAATATGTGAGATGTCAAATTAACAGTACAATGGCATTGAACTATGACAATTGCTCACTCTGATAACAGGAACATAAAGCCCATTGTCTGTTTGAACCGCGACATTGATATTCACATCGTGGAATCTAAATTAGAATTGGAGGAAGAATTATTACATCAGATAGGATAGCATTAATTAATAAAAATAAGCGTGCAATGCAACTGATATTAGGGTATATGAATGTACGCTTACTGGCGGATATAGTTATCAGTCCATGAGCTGTTGCACTGAGGAACTTTCCGAAGTGCTAAAGCAGCAGCCTGCAGTTATGGTGATATAAAGATTAACCCATGACTAACTTTTAAATAACCAAAACAATATAAGAAAAAATGAAGACATTGTGATGGCGGTGGTTGGGGGGGGGGGGGGGGCTATACTGATTTGAGAAGTATATTGATTAGCAATTCCCTAATGGAAACCAATGCCAAGCACATAACTTCTGAGGAAAATGGATGAAGGGCCAGATTTGACAAATAAGAGGTCATTCGATACCCAGCCCAAGAATACATCTTGAACTAACTTAATGCTCTGTTTGGATTCTTGGATTTGAGCCAAATCCAATAGGAATGAAAACATGCCTACAACATGGAATTTCAAATGATAACTCTTACCTTATCATTTGAAATTCTATGATTTCACAAACATTATATTTATTTCAAATCCAGTTCCCAAATGCAACCTAAGAGTATTTTAAGGTCGGGAGTAATAGAATTCCAAAGGAATTGTACATGAGAAGATAATTGTAACCCAACAGGTCTGATCCATAAATGTCAATGCTCTAAATAACACCAGTGAAGTTACATACCTTAATAACAAGGTCATTGACAGATATCCGCTTCCCTCCAGAAGCTTCTTGTGATGCATTGAGTTGGCTCCGCAAGCTGGAGATCAAGCAAGAGGTAAGATTCTCACTAATCAATCAATGGCTAATGTCACAAACAAAGACAGGAACAGATACTCACTCCATAAGCTTGTCAACACATGTATCTACTGTTAAATAATAATGGGGAATAGTTTGCTTTGACATTAACAAACGAGAAGCTGTGATCTGTCAAGAAAAAAAAAATCATCAGGAAACTAAAATGGAAAAAGACAAGCGATCCGGGTTAGTTAGAGGTGGTGCTGAAGTAACCATGGCAAGATATTGATCAAGTTCTTCAACATTAGACTACTTGAATACAAACTAGATACACCACAGAGCCAAGTAATGGCATTATGGGATGTATTCAAGCGGTTGAATGAGCACATAAGAATGTATAGCAAATTCCCTGGTGGTTGTGATTCACTTCATAAAAGTCAGTTGAGAATGATATTAACAAATATATTAAACCTCCAACATAAAGTAGAGCCAACCGAAAAAGTTTGTGCAAATATAACCATTAAATTGTTCAGATAGCATATACACATGATGATGACAACCACAATAGTCTCCATCCCCGATGTTACCTTTCTTATCTGAGAATGAGGGATGTCCGTGTAATCCACTGATGGAATTGATGTACCCACTGTCTTGGGGGTCGTTGCTGAATCTTCCTTCCGACCAGAAGCTACACCATTAGGAAAAATCAATAAGGTTCCCTCCAGTAACCACAAAACTATAAAAAAAGATAGGATCCCCAAAACCATATATACAGTACAGAGACTGGCAAGGAAAACATTTTTGTCTAGAATAAAAACAAAAGACAATACCTAGGTAATCTTCAATATCAGCCTTCACGATGCTTCCATCAGGACCTGTTCCTTTGATGCTTGAAAGGGGTACCTAAATTTGTGTAAAAAAAAGTTAAAACAATAAATATGTCATCTATACAGAACTCCACAATCGAAAACCCAGCCTCATAATTTCATAACAAATTTTATCAGCGGAAAAATTCCTATAAACTACCTTGTGATCTTCGGCCAGTTTTCGTGCAAGGGGACTAGCAAAAATGCGATCATGAGAAGCTGCACTGGGCTTGGAAACCTTTGGCTCTGTGGAACTGACTGGTTTATGAACCACCTCCTCCTTGGGTGGTGTAGGAGGGGATGGCACATCGGCTACATCAGCACCACTATCTGATGCTGAAGGAGTGTAATCTTTAAATTTTGCAATGTCACCTTCCTCTTCAACAGTAATTGCAATCACCTATATTAAGCAAACATTCAAGTCCATTACTGAATACAGAGACCACCAAATAGATTGACTCACAATGTGAGGAAAAAAAATGGTGAAAAATAGTCTTCTTTGAATTTATAAGATCCAAAAAAAATCCTTTAATTCTCAACATAGAATAGAAGAAATGACACTTCCATACAATATATTGATTGAACTATATGCCATGATCAATGAATTCAATTTATATGTGGAATATGCATTTGGCCAGGGTTGACAAAATACATACTTCATATAGTATTATATTTATAGGCAAATAGAAATCGCAATGGCATGAGGCCGCCTGGGCCAGGGGTTCAAATAGAGAATTTCTTCTGAAACCAACAACAATCAATATACCTCACCAACTTTAATCTCCTTCGCTCCATCTCCCTGTATAATCTTGGCAAGGTAACCTTCCTCCATGCATTCCATCTCAACTGTTGCTTTGTCCTTAATCAAAATACGAGCAAAGTGTAAACTTTACATAAATACCAAAAAACTATAAATTACATAGAAGAAATTTTATAAACTACAGAAATTTGACCAATAATCAGTAGAAGGGCATACAGTTTCAACTTCACAGAGTACTTCACCAGGAGAAACTTTATCACCCTCTTTCTTCAACCATTTCGCAATATTTCCCTACATTTCATTAGAGAAACATTTAGCACTAGCAGAAATACAAGATCAAGTAATTAGAACAACTTAATAAGCTTTCAGAGGTGCATGCCTCAGTCATTGTCGGTGAGAGAGAAGGCATGCCAATCTCCTGATGTGGAGGGAGACCTGATACACATTTCAAACAATCCACAATACGTTGAATGAACAATCACAAATGAAGCAACTAAACCAAACAAATTAGAAAGGAAGAACCAAAAGTCACAAATGATGCCCATCTTTAAAAAGGAAATTCAAAACCACTTTTTGATTGTCTCGTGCAATAAAAAAGAATAAATTTCAACAGTATCATACCATAATGCTATTGCAGTATTATTGTCAAATAGCATTGTTGCAAATAAGATATATCAGTAAATCAAATCATCATAATGAGAGAAGCGTTGTTTGCATAGAGCTTGCACAATGTTAATATAGCTAAACCCATTCAATAGCCTCCCTTTGCAGACTAAATGAAAAGCTTCATTTGTAGTTTATGCTGGTATAGAAGTCCATATGGCTTCAGCTTTTACCAAGACAATGAACGTTGGATGTTACCATACAACTTCTTCAACTTCTCTACATCTACATGTAGTTGAAGAAGCCGTCCCAAACAGGTACATAATATATAAAAATGTACTTATAAATGAATTAGTGCTTAGAAGCATGCAACCATTTTTAAACCTTGATAATATGGGTAGTTAAAATCAATGTAGCTCCTAAAGAAAGTAATAACCAACTTATTTCATCCAACCATTTTTAAACCTTGATGATACTATTCAAGTTACTCATAAAATCTAGGGGAAAAGCCAATAGTGAACAGTAACACTGAAATTTTAGAGAAGTCCAGCTCCTTAAAACAAACAAACAAACAAATGAGAGTGCAGAATCTGAAGGGAAATAACAAACTACACCTGCATCAGATGAAAAGCCTCTCCTCAAGTATACCTGCGAGCTGATATTCAAAATGAACAATCAGGTTTCTTATGCTGTCTAGTGAACAGTTACAGAGGGAAAAAGTTGCAAGAGTGAGATATCATACGGTGAAAACTCGTTGTTGAATGTCATTGGAGTTCCCACTTTCATTGTCATACTGGAAAGGTTTCTCTTAAATCCATCTGCGGGTGATACAACCAACTTAGAACAATCGATAAACCACCATAGTTATAAAGCAAAAATGCCATAAATGGCAAGTTAGCACAATGAGCATGGGATTGGGCATGCATACTGCAATGAGTTAGCCACGCAAGAGATTACATGCTACATTATTCCACACTTTAATACCAATTTATTGATAACTGCCATTAAAGTCAAGCTGAAACTCAGCTCCTCTTCAAGCAAGTGAAACTAAGGTTTAATTTTTTTTTACATTTGAGGTGTTCTATTAGACACCTAAAAAAGCTCCATGAAAAGGAGTGGTAAAAAATTTTCAACAATGCAATTATCGCAACATTTTACCCAATAAGCCTAGACAACTATTGCAATTTACGCAAAACTCAACAAAAACAATAATTTATATTTCTGTTTCATACTAGCTTCAGATTTTACAGATATCTGATTGTCAATAAGCAACACAAATCCAGAACACCAAACATTGAAATTGCAACATAAATAACAAGCAATTGTCACAGATTGATATCGCAATTCACAAACGCCGGGTCAAATTCTGACAAAAAAAACTCGCAATCGAAAAGCGAGCTTCTTTTCGCGAGGCTAAATGCGAAAGATAGATATAGTGAAAGGAAGGACCTCTGGTAAGATCTGAATTGGCAGAGCTGAAGTGGCGAGGGTGGGCAGAGAAGATGGATCTGGCGGATCGGGAAGATCCGTCGGAGGAGGCAGAGCCGCTGCCGCTTAGAGATGCGATGGCGGAGGCTGGGCGTGAAGACGACCAGGGTCGACATGATTGCCTCCTCCCTACAACTCTCAGCATGTTTTCAGCGTTTTTGATCGATTCGCTGTGTTCGGAGGGTTTTGACAGTCAGAATTGTCGCTTGAGAAGACAGGAGAGACAGAATCTTATTTATTTATTTGTTTTTTTATAAGCTATTTACGCATTTGTTCAAAGCAAGAGTCTCAATGAAATGAGTTATTTAATGTGATTAAAATTATATGCATGTGGTTTTTTTTTTTTTAAATTACATGCATGTGAAAAATGTTAAAGTTACAAACTATCTACAATTGATTTTTCGACTATTTTTAAAATTATCATCAATTTTAATAGGTACAATTTCATCGCTATTGATAAAAAATGTTTTTTTAGTTTTCATTTTATTTAAAAAATTAAACTTCGTTAATTAAAAATATATACATACGAGATTAAATAAAATTTGAAATGTCAATGACTAGAACTTGAGACACTATAGTGCCTAAATGGTGCGCAAACCATTCTGCTTGTGGGTTGTTGATGAAAAAAACATTATTTATACACACTTGCTCTTTTCATTAAGAGTGTGTAAAAAGATTGTCTAACTTTATTTTTTTATCAGCAACGGGACAACATATTCGAAGTAACAATGTTTCTCATTCTCAAAAGAAGCGTCACCTTAAACCTCACATCACAAATCACACCTCATACCGTCGACGAGGAGACTCGAACTTGGGACCTCAGAGGGAATCCAAAATGGCTCATGTGTTTGTTGGACTCATGTCACCTACTAACCTACCCAGTGGCTCATGTGTTTGTTGGACTCAAATAGTGATTTTCACGGTTGACTCATTGGGCTGCTAATCTCAAACCGCAGTGGACTAGTCTCGGCCGAACATATGACCCCAAAATTCTAACATATTGTACTTTTCTTTAGCTGGCCCAAATAAAAGTTCATTATAGTTGTAGAATTGGAAGTGGACGAGTCTTTACAGGAAAACTAAGTTCTTTGTCATTTGCTGGTCAAGAAACTGATGAATTGTGGCGGTTTAGTTTCCTCATTTCACATCCTTTCTGGTTTTGTATTGCTGTTGCCATTGCCAACCAACAAAACTAGTATTAAATAAAACAGTTTGAGCAGGTTTTCAAGGTATATTACATGAGTTGATTCCATTGGTAACATCGATCGATGGCCATTGATAGCTTCGTGGAAGTAACAAACACTAATTATAATATATATATGTTCCCACACTTTGAGCAGCTGCTACAATTATATCAGCTAATGCAGACAAGTAGCAAACAAACTTTTCGGGGAATCCAAGACCTTATTTTCCTGTTAACCAACACAATGTACTCAACTCCACTTATCACCAACTATCGTCCGAGCAAGTGACTTAAGGCCCTTATTTCTCTTGAGCTCTCATGTTCGAGCCTCGGTTGGTACAGGACAATGACTGTACTTGAAGCCTGGATTTACAACCGGCAAGGCAAGGACAAAATTAACAAACCATAAAACCTTGGCTTCTGCATCATTAGGCTGGAACCACTGTATGGCCATTTCAGATTTGTCTTTTAACTGTTTACAAGCCATTGATCTCATCGACCCGTTTGTCTCTATCCTCGACTTAATTGTAATAACGAAACCAAATTAAAAAATACCATGTTCAGCACATCATGTTGTATATAAACGGATTCAATGTACAATCTATTCAAGGTCAACAAAGCACAGTGAAAGAAAGAGAGGAAAAACAGTATCAGAAACAAAGGAAAAGGAGAGATGGAAACGGTGATGATCAAGAATGAGGCGAACATGGGGAGGCGCCGCGTTTGCATTGCAGATGGGGAGGCTCAGGCAACAAGGCCTGTCAAGAGACGCCGGAGAGATCCAGCTCCGGCAGCAATAATTGGAGCCGGCGAGGCCAATCAGAATCTGCAACAGCAAGCTGCAGCTGAGCAGACTCCTGGGACAACCACTGTGAAGAGGAGTTCAAGATTCCGCGGTGTCAGCAGGTTCAAACAAGAAACTTGATCATGTTAATTTTCTTGATTTCCCAATCTCTGTATGGTTTACTAACTAAAACATGTGAACAATGTACAGGCATAGGTGGACGGGTCGATATGAAGCTCACTTGTGGGACAAGCTTTCTTGGAATGTGACACAAAAGAAGAAAGGGAAACAGGTTTACCTTGGTGAGCATTTCTTGGATCCTAAGCAAAAAGGGACACTTTTTCATATTTTCTTGTCACTGAACATGTTTGTTCCTGAAAACTTTCAGGTGCCTATGATGAAGAAGAATCTGCAGCCAGAGCTTATGACTTAGCTGCACTCAAGTATTGGGGAACAACAACTTTCACCAATTTTCCGGTACACAATTTTTTTATATCAGTTCATCTAAATTCTTGTGTACATGCAATATTCCTCTTCTGATTACCTAATATCCTTTGAAATCTTATGCAGATAACTGATTACGAGAAAGAAATCGAGATCATGCAAACTGTGACAAAAGAGGAGTACTTAGCCTCTCTAAGAAGGTATATATATAATTGACACAAATATATGTATATGTGAAGATCTTCATTGAGTACTAATACAACTATTGAATCTTACTTTCTTGTTACAGAAAGAGCAGTGGCTTTTCAAGAGGTGTATCCAAGTACAGAGGAGTTGCAAGGTAATTTAACACAATCCAATGAACAAGTTTCTATTGTTATGGGAGAGAGAACACAGAGCTTAAGGATTGTTTTCTTGGATGTATTTGCATTACAGGCACCATCACAATGGCAGGTGGGAAGCAAGGATTGGGAGAGTTTTTGGGAACAAGTACCTCTATCTTGGCACTTACAGTAAGTTACATTTAGGCCACAATCATTCATAAAGTTTATGCTTCAACATGTAAACCTTTGCTGATAGCTAGTATCTATGAAGGTACCCAAGAAGAGGCTGCTCGTGCTTATGACATCGCGGCGATTGAGTACAGAGGAATCAATGCTGTGACCAACTTTGATTTGAGTACTTACATCAGATGGTTAAAGCCTGGATCAACCACTCGTATAGCAGCTCAAGAGCTACAATCAGTCGCGGATCATCCTCAGAAAACGCCATCAGAAAACATGTACAATCTAATGGAGGAAACCAGCAAGTCCTCATATTTCCATTCTACTCCTTTCACTGCATCCCCTCAAAGGCAAGAAGCAGTTATGTTCCAAAGCAAAGCACAGGTAATTAAGTCTTGCAACAAGTCCTCATCACCCACTGCACTAGACCTCCTGCTCCGGTCTTCGGTATTCAGAGACTTGGTTGAGAAGAACTCAAACCATGTGTCTGAGGATGAGAGCAGTACTGATGGTGAAGAGTCAAAGAACCAGGTTCAGAATAGCAGTGATGACGAATTCGGAGGGATATTTTATGATGGAATTGGTGACAGCTTAGTGTTGGAAGATCGAGAGCTGCAATTCATTTTATGAACATTCCATAGGAAGCTAACAAGTACCTTCAGATTATGTGCTTGTAAATATTCACATCTCATATCTACTGTGAAATTTTGTTTAGTTATGTATGGAACTTCCTGCTCAGTTTGTATACAAAATGCTCCACCCAAAGAGTTGTGAGATTAGTAATAATGAAAAATGGTGGTGCACACTTTTTTGCTCAGAAAGTGTTTTCTTTGTGATGACCTATGAATGGTGTATTAAATAATCATTTATTTCAAAAAAACATAAAATCATGTCAACTACTCTTAATTTAATGATCTGTCTTCTTCAAAGTCCAGTTGGAGTTGATGCTCCTTGGAAAAATATGCCAACTTTTGGAAGCATCAATGGCCTCAACAATTGAAAATTGGAAAGATATATAAATGTCAAAACAGTGATTGATCCAAAGAATTGGTAACATCTGAAGTTTCTGGACTTGCATGCATTTCACTGAAAATGACATGTATTTTGTCTCAAAATGCTGTCTTATCATTATTTTTTAATATGCCAGAATTAATGATTTTTAATTTTGCGTCGTATGTGCCTTATTCATGGAAAGAGAGCTAACATTTGTAAGTTCTATCAATACAAGTACCAAAAGGTGCACAACTGTTTTAGACAATTTTATACTAACAATGAAGACAAAGTATATGCAAATATATCAATTCAGGTATCAGTATCTGATGAATTTCCTGATTATACAATTTCATACTAACAATAAATACAAACTACATGCATAAATATCAATTCAGGTATCGGTACCTCATGAATCTGAATCAGTATCGGAGTAGCTGTAAGATTTAGAATCCCAAAACTTAGAATGAATCTGAATCACTATCAGAGTAGCTGTAAGATTTAGAATCCCAAAATTTGGAAATATGCTCATTTTCATGTGTTGACACAGGACAAGTAGCATTAGTGAAATCCCTATACTGTACCAGCCCCTGCTCATCATCAAAACCAGCAGTAACAATTCGACATCCATCTACAGCCATTGCACAACACCCAGGCGGATTTGCTCCACTAGATAAACAGCTATACAAGGAATTTATTCTACCACCAGACTCGGCTTCCCAAACATGAGTGGCTAGATCATGAGGGCCTCCTGTAACTATTTTGTATGGATCCATGTGCACATGCGTCACTGGCCCTGTATGTCCATCCAACTCAGCAATTGGTTTTGGTTTCAGAGACTCCTGGTTTCTCCGGATATCCCAAAGCATTGCTCTGCCACAGTTCAACATTTATTTTTCTCAGCAATATAATTAAGTATTAACTTAATATTTCAACGCATTAGGCTATATCAGCATATATTAAACTGTACTAACAAGGTATTAGCTAATTAATGCATATTTATGTGTATAAGTGTTCAGCATGCGATGATGCAGAAACACATGAAAACTGAGTTCTGGATGGTCAAGGCACCAATGTGTGAAACTCAGTATCTTACGGATAATTCTTTGAACTTAATTTAAACAAGCTATTGGAATTATTTAAGTACATTCTCACAAGGTAGCATTTGGATTAGATTTTTTTGTTTAGGAATAGGAATCAATAATAGAAATGAGAATGAGATTCTTAATTTTCATATTTGGATTAGATTTTTTGGTCATGAAATATGACTTTGGAATGGGATTCTCGTTTATTTTCCCATGCTTGATTTCCATTTCCATTCCAAAAAAATTAAACTAAAAGCTACCTTATTGCTATCAAGAAAAGAAAAAAGAATAGTTAAACCAAAAAAGAATAGGGATTTTCAGAATTGTCTTACTTGTCAATCCCACCGGTGCAAATTAAGGATTTTGAAGGTAAAATATCGAAAGACTGAAGCTTTGGCTGATCAATTGCAGCAGTGATGACTTTTTGCATTGTCCTTAGATCAATTGCAACAACAGATGAACCAGCAGCAACATAGACCAGTGAGTCATGACACTTCATGTTTACAGGTGCACCGGGGACTAAAGTCATTCCCACACAGCATGACGAACGAGCAGCAGATGACGCAGTAGTATCCCAAACCCTCGCCTATTAGAAACTCCATAATGTTAGAAAAAGTATCGGATTCAAAATGGTAGAACCATCAAGATGAGTTAAATAACATATACCTATCCATCTTAAAACCTAATCCTTCTTCAAATATTTGAGTGACATACTTCTCATCAGGGTCATGGTCCATGCCCAAGCATGTATTCCGGTCAATCACAAATATTGGTAGTTAAAAGTATTAAACAACTTGCTATTAATATGTATTACCAATAATATCCCTACAATAAGTTATTTAAAACTCTTGATTCTGTTACATCAAATGCACATGGAGGGTATATGGGAGGAAAACTCACTTATCCTTAACTTTTCCAAATACTGAATGCAAGATAAGGGAGTAATTAAAATTTCACACTGAAAGTGCTAGGAAAGATACCTTAGAATCATTTGAGATGCTCACCAACAAAGAAGTTCTATGCCTGATAGTATTAAGGAAATGTTAGTGCAGTTGAAGAAAAAGAGCACCCCAGATCACAACCAGTCCATATATTTAGAAGAAGCTAATTATCATTCTATGCACCAACAAAGTAAGATGCAGTGAACATCAAAATGCTAATTTATTGTAGTTATACTGAATAAAAAAATGTGCTGTGGTAAAATCATCACAAAGCCAATTCATACCCAGCAACTGACATCAATTTTACAGGTTTCTCATGCCCATAGAGTGTAGCCTTTAAAGCATGCTGACCACGTTTCCCGCTGGAGCTAAGTGACCAGAGGCGAACTGTACCATCTTCTCCTCCACTTCCCAATACTTTAACATTACCATCACCTAACAACTGATCGGAAAGGATGGAAACCGGTCCATTGTGTCCTCTGTAACATCGTTGGCAAGAACCCTACAAAGAGTGCATGAGACATGCAACTGTTAAGTATTAATGACAAAACCATAATGTAGGAAATCCTAAGTTAACAGAAATTCCTTGTAGCTCCTTGGACAAAATAATAATAACGACAGAACCAGCAGATAATCAAAATGATGATAATCATGGAACCAGCGGACAGTCTGGAAATTCAACTAACATCTGTCTATCTGATTGGTATGAAGCAATAGATTAGAGTATGGATTGTTGAAGCTCTAATCTTTTAGATGATTCTAGTTGAAATGCACATGCTTTGCACGTGGACTCATTAAAAAAATCTCAATATTAAGATCAGAGTTCAAATGAAATGCCTGAAACCCCAATAGAAAACAAAACAAACAGAAATTGGATGAAAGCCTATTGCAGAATAAATGACTTTTTTGTTATACTTCAATCCATTAAATGATTAGAACATTGAAACCCCAATAGCCAGTCCAACAAAAAATCCAATTGAAAACTTGCTGAGCATTTCAGCATACTGGATAAAAAAAAACATTTCTTTTTTCAAATATCACAATTCGAGCAGACCATAGACAGAAAAATATCAGATAAATTAGTTGAAAAGAAGAATATGCATATGTGTGTGTGTGTACAGAGAGAGAGAGAGAGAGAGATTTAGTCTGAATTTAAAAAAAAATCATATTTTTAATGTAGAAAGTCAGAATTGCATTTTCCTTAGTCCTTATTACAAAACCTTGAAAAAGAATTCAGCACAAACATTAATACTTCAATGGAAGTTAAAAAAAGGAAAACGCACAAACAACTAATAGATATTGTTAAAACATAATGTCCTGATGAGATGGGGGGAAAGTATTATAATTGAAAGAAAAAAAAATCTTTTTATATAGGCAGATAACAAATTTGGTAAAGAGACATATAAGTTTGATTGAAAAATTTACACATTTATGGAGCAGTTCAAAGTTATAAACGACGAGACATATTCCTTCATGTGAAAACACACCATTGCGATTGGAACTTACCAAAAATAGTAAACAACATGACATCATATATGTCAACAAATTTGGAATTCCAAAACACAATTAGATTTTGCAATACCTTCCACCATAGACGAATTGAGTGGTCACAGCTTGAGGTTACCAAGACAGTTTGTTTTCTCTGTGTCTCACTTCTAAACAAAGAAGTTTCCTGTAAGGAAAACAATCTGCATACTAGATTATTTTAGCTCAAATGTTAAAAATAAGCAAATAAGTTTTCAAATTCAGATAGATGTTGTTAAAAGGCTGCATCAATGCATCAACTGAATGTTGTCACATTTTTACCCAGATTGTAATATGAACCGAATTTTTAAAAAAATAATGGAGATCCCTAAAGCCCTCTTTGTGGCTGAACAATGACAGTAAGTCATTACACACGAGTCCAGCATCATTCTGTCAAACTCCACAAGTCTCTCCATCAATAAAGTATAATAATAGTAGATGAAATTGACATCAACAAACTACGATCTAGGAGTCTCACATCAATATAGTAAAAGTGCTTAAAGAATATAATTTATGAGCTTTAGCACAACCCTTAGATAAGGAAACGACAAGGAAAATTCAAGCCAAAAAAATGTATTTCACACAATATAAAGCAAATGCAAGAGCACAAGCCGAAAAATAACTGAAACAAGCAAATATTTAACAGTATGTCAAATTCTCACCTCATACAAGTAACCCTTGCCTTATGATCATGCAGGGTGACAAAGGAATATTTTCCAGGTAAAATGCTATCTGTCAAGGTCATGCTATCTGTCTTCAGCATTCGTATCACTGATCCCTAAATAATAGTGGGGGGCAACATGGTTACTGTTGTAAACTGTTAATGGACATCATTGAAATAAAATCATTTATAATAAAGAAGTGGAATGCTTATATCTTCAGCTGGAAAATATCAGGAGCATAAATAAAGTCTCAACCAAACCATATATGCACCTCAGAGAAAGGATACCTGTGAAAAAATAATATTACTTTTGTTCAAAATTAAGTGGTTGAAAGGTTTCCCATCAGTGTAAAAGTCATAAACCCAAGAATCAGCAAACTTGAACTGATGCACCGCAGTTCGCCTGGCCAAATAGGCTTGCCTCACTCCCAATGCAGATTGTGAGGAACTACAAGGTTGTACTTCCACAGGCCAATGATCACTGTAAAAAAAATTGACCAAACAAATTAAAAAGAATAAAAAAAAAAACAAGCTTTTAAACGTCATAGGAAAGAACCAAGCAAACCCAGAAACCCCAACAATCAATCCAATTTGGATGTTAATCTAGAAAGGGTGGCCAAAATTAGTACGAAACTGGTAAAAATTGAAGATTTGGATAAATAACATTCATATATTGGATAAATAACATTCTTATCTCTCATTCTCAAATATCTACAACCGTTCCGGAGACCTAATTATTCAAACAGTTTGCACCTATGCAGTAACTAATGATAAAATATTTAGAGAAGAGAGAACCTGAAGAAACGGTGCCAAATGGAGTCGGAGTAGGCGACTTTTTTGAGAGATTTACAGGACATGGCGAGGTTGGAGACGTCTTGGAGGCTGAGGTAGCTGGCGCAGTGAGCCAGTGCGTCCTCATCCAAATCCGTGATTCTCGTTGCCTCCGGCGTCTGGTTCTTGGACGGTGATGGTGTCGAGTCGCCCATTTTTCTCTCTCAATGAATTGCTCCAATTTGGCGATTGTGGCACATTAGAACCCTATAAAACCAGAGTGATGAAGAGAAAAGGTAGTTACAGGTTTCTGGGTTTCGAGAATGTTTGATTCGCACCGTACCGCACCGATCAAAAAATGCCAGGCTCATTCATTCCCAATGCTTGCAACACTGTCCTTCTCGGACACGACTATATTATGAGCTGTTCCCTTCTTATATTACCATCTTCTTCAAATAAAATGAAAATGTGTTTTTTTTTTTTTTTTTTTGAGGAAGCTCAAAATATATATGAACTAAATATGAATATTTGGACATGATTTACAATCCATACGAATTGTATTCTCCTCATAATTTACCATGTTAAAACCCAAAAGGTAGATAACCATGACAATATATCAATATTTTTATTTCAACTGAAACAAAAAAAAAATGAAATTGAATCTTGCAACCAAATTCATAATCAAGTGAAGACAACAAGTTTCTTTCTAGTAGAACAAAATCCTTATTTCCTATCACACATTGGTGGACTAGGGCGATCGCTGCAACAGCAGGAGATGAGACAAGGAGATTTACAGAAAATACAGCCGAAGGTCATGTGATTGTTTCTACTAGTTGTGAAATAGCTAAAATATGAAGACAACACTGTCGTGAACTCTTGTCTTCTGGTTCTGAGCAACACATTCGGATATCCACATCAGGTTTCTGATCTCTTGCTCCCTCAACCTCATGTATGCAAAGAATACCCCATAATGGAACTGCAAGTCGGGGAAAAAGCAATTACATCGTAAGTTTATGTATCTGGCATATCAAGTCAATGATTACTTTCCTAAATGAAGTCCGGGTAAGAGTAATGGGTAAGAGTAACAGAAACACTAGAAGAAAATTGATATTCATTGATACAAACACAAACCTGTTGCTCAAAAGATAAGCAAAGCCTCTTCACCTCCTCCTCATAGAATGCCTTGTCCAGCATCTGGCTCTCTCCATACGATAACTTAGAAAAGATTGCTTGGTAAGGAGGATATTTTTCCATGACACCACGAACCTGCAATAATGGTCAACGGAAATGTAATCGATGATTAAGAGCAGTAGGCGCCATATCTTAATTAGATACATAACATGCAGCAGAATGACTTGGCATGAGTTTCCTTCTATTCATATTTATCAGCAATCATGCAATTCAGTATTTTCAAAGTCATATTTGTACACATCTTTCACATGTCTGCTGCTTGTTACATTTGATAGGTCCTTGGATGTTTTCAGTTCAGAAAAAGATGGTTGAGAATAAGAGAATGTGAGCAGAAGGCAATTAAATAAGCCAAGAAATGCAAATAAGGGAACTATTCCGTCTGCTATTTAAATTATTTTCTTTCCACTCAAATTAAATAAAACCGTAAGTACCTGATCTATGTCCTCACAGACAGCAAGTTCCTCATGTCCATAGGGGTAACTGTATCACATAAGCATCCAACGCCAGAAAAAGACATTGGAAACATCACATCATATCTGAAGGAAAAACAAAATGAACTTGGAGCAAAGAGCTTACAGTAAACCAAAACTAGAGTACAGTTTCCTGCGATCATCTCGAGTAAGCTCGGTACCAATACTGCAAAATGTGAACAGCATTAATCAGATTAGCAGAAAGAAGCTTGGCACTGGAAGATTAATTTCCCACAAACTGACACTGCAAGATTCGCTAAAAAAAATCAATGAGACATTTTTCAACAGTTCACCTGTTAATGGAAATGTTGACGGCTCTTCTGTCAGCCTCAAAGGAAAGGAGGTCAGACATGATCTCAGCAGTGGCACCCCCAAGTTTCTGTTTACAAGAATCACATCAAACTTAAGACAGGAAATAGAGAAACTTCACATATACAAAGAAAAGAAGTGATCATTCTTTACAGTTCAGCTATTAACCTCACCTGGCAAAACCTGTAAAAATCCTCAAGATATGCTTTGTAAAGAGTGTTCCTCATAATTTCAATGTTCATGTCATCCAAGTCCTACAGATATCCAATCTCATGTATATAAATCATTCCATGACAATAATTCACAGTTGATGGCATTGTGCATAAGCTCATAAAGACAAAATAAAAAATTTGTCCACACTCCACAATAAAGCAGCCAATGGCTACAGTGCTTTTCTCCATTGACCAAGTCTACACAATCAGCCACTTTTGCACAGTCAAATATATGTTACACTCTTCCACTAAAATAGGTTGGAAAGGCTAAGATCTTAAGTTTAGCCAGTGACTAATCCTTTCCCAGCATCATCTCTCTATCTATCATGTTAGGGAGTTTGAACTAAATGGAAGTTCCTATCTTTTATCTCCTCTTCTCTGACATGTAGGCAATGACCTCCTTTTAACAAACTATCATTTACTACAGAACTTTTTAAATTCAGAAAGAAAAAAATATTGGAAATTACAATTTATACTTGACTCTAAAAGAATTTGTAGATATATATTCAAGGTCTCATGATGGTAAGTCATTAACAATGGCATCTAAAGTTATAAGAGGCACTCCAAAATTTTAAGAAAATGCAAAATAGAGGTGAACCAAACAATCAATAGTACTCAGTACCTCAGATGTAATACACTCGGAGAAATACGGAGCCAATGGGGTGTCAACAAGCACCAACCTATATAGTTCACGCATATTTTGAGCAACTGCCAGGGTAGCAATGCTGATAAAAAAAATAAACAAATAAGTATGAGTGAAAGATTACCTTCAGGAAAATAGTAAGACATAAATTGGAAGGTAACACTACCTGTCAAACATGCCCAATGGATGGCACTTCTCTAATAGTTCCTGAACATCCCTCTCATGCAGGGTTCCAGTAACAATCAGGACAACATTGTCTATCATGTGTCCGTATCTGTATGAAATGACACATTACAATCTCCATAAGTTCATAAGAATTTCTTCAGTCACTACCCGTAAGTCCAAAAGAGTTAGTATCACAAAAGTTGACTCAAAATAGTAGGGCAGGAATATTAAATTGTGCAAGCCTAATGCCAGCCCAATCAATGGGTTGAGAAAGAGTTGGCCATAATTTGAGCCTAACCATGAGGAAAATATAAGCAATGCCATTTTCATTTTATTGTTTCTAAACTGTTAATTACTTTTCGACAGTAAACTTTGTGTTCAGCCCCACACCCAGCAGTCAGAGGAATTAATAAAGTTTTAAACTGTTATAATTATTCATCTTTTCTTAAAATGTTGCCCTAGAAATAAGAAAGCCTTTTCTATTTATTTTCGTTCAAAATGCAGCCTATATGAGATAATCAAGACAGTACAAGAAAAGTCGTATTCAAATACAGTTTTGGAGAGAGAAAACCCACACACGTGATATATTCTAAGAAGGTTGACAATGGCTCTGTTGCTTGACATAACATATGCTTATACTCATCGACCAGTTTAAGTGTGCACTTCTCCACGATTGTAGTAGTATGCAGCGGTGAAGGTTCTGCAAACAAAAACAAAAAAAAAAAGTGTTTCCATTACATGTTTCCAATGCATTGAAGCAACGAAAAAAAAACAACTAAACTGCAGCTATTCAAACAAATCACCAGGCAGTAACCATCCCTAAAAGCATTAAGAGATGGTAGTTCAACTTATACAAAATTGGTCAATGGTGAGTGTTTTCTGGTTCTTTTCTTCATTTAAGGACCACTTGAATTCTTTCTCACCAGTAGTTGTAATTTATGATTGAATATTGATTATTAGATCAGTACCAAACACATTCTTTTCTTCGCTTGTATTCTGTACTGTTATTCTAACACTCCAAAATCTGATTCTATATTCTCAAGCCTCTAACCTTAGTCAAATTAAGTTGAGCATAAAACCACACCTTACAGTCATAACATAAGAGTCAGAAATCTTAAGTAACTAGTAACTATTGTTCAACATGCAAATTCATCCATGTAAACTTTCAATTATATCCAAACAAAGAAAAGTAGAAAACCTCCTTCTTATAACTTTAGTTTCCATGAAAAGGTGTATATCTAGTCGAAATAATACAAACACAATGCTCTAATTAAACATTGGAATTGTACCCACATCAATAACATACACCTGCGAAAAGAAACGACACACAAAAATGGACTAGATTTTAGTGTGGCCCAATCACAAAATTTCCAGCATCTAACAAATACCAGATCCCATACATAACACCACATCCATTACAAACTCTAACCAAGACAATATTCACCACTTCCAACTGTAAAAAACAAACCGATCAAAGATTCAAAGTTCCACTTTTCCCTCCCTAATTCTCTAAGCAACCAATCAAAAATAAATAATAATAAAAAACAGAGAAAATCAAGGAATTACGACAGAATTGAGAGTAAAAATGAAAACGCACCATTCTGGAGGTAGGGACCATACTCGGTGGCGGAGAGGTGCATCTTGATGTCGTCGAGCGTCTCGCACTGGCAGAGATTGTTGTAATCGGCGGCGGTGAGGAGACCGGCCTTGTGACCCCTGACGATCGCTTCCAGATACCCGCCATGGATGTTGAAAGTGAGAGCTTCAAATCCGTACATCTTGAACTCGGAAATGGGAAGATCTAAAACCCTAACGAAGCAGATTCTATTAGAGAATCGCAGGGTTAGGATGTGATTGTGAAGGAGAGCGACAAGAGAGGTGAAGTGTCTGTTTTGTCATGACACGATCATATTCATGATGAACAAACTGATCTGACAGTGTTGCTGTAGCTACAATCGCAGTTACCATATTACCCTTGTACTGTGGTTTATGGGCTTTTCATGGGTCGAAGTGGGGCCCAAAAATGCTATGGATTAGATATGGACTTGTGGCTTGAAGTCATTGGACCTAAACAACCAAACAATTAAAAGTGCTTGTTTGGTAACTTCAACTTCAAATTCCACTATTGATATCAACTAGGAGAAAGATTCAATTTAGCCTTGAACTATCCAAAACGTGTTGATTTAGTATATATGAACTATCAATCGAGTCAATTTAGTCAAAAGGTTTTTCAATCGTGTCAATTTAGTTCAAATGTTTTCAGAAATCGTATCAAATCAGGACATTTCGTCAAATCCATGGACGGAATCTGTTAGTTCCTGCTTACATGTAAAAAAAATTTGACGGATTTCGTCCATGAATTTGACATAATGTCCTGATTTGACATGATTTTTGAAAATATTTGGACTAAATAAACACGATTAGATAACATTTGGACTAAATTGACTCGATTGGCCCTTTGGACTAAAAAAAGAAATAAATAAATTGAATTTGGGATACAAAAGAAAATGTTGGAAAAATATATAGCTAATTAAGCAAGCTCAAGCTCAAGCTCTTGCTTCTGCATGCGCCGGCAGTTAAGCAACTTTTTTTTAAAAAAAAAAAAAAATTGAGCTATACAACAGAGGGCAGCTCTCCCCTTTTAACCCAAAACCACACCCCACCCGGCGGCAACGGGATTTGAATCCACGATCTCCCACACGGAGATGTGTGTCTTGACCATTGCGCCACCTCCTAGGGGCTGCAGTTAAGCAACTTGTTCAATTTAAAATTCCAGTAAACAAAAATAAGTATATATCTACAGATAATATATAAATGAAGGAAAAAAATATGTGTACGAATATATGGGGACCGTTTACGGTGTGATCTGTAAATGTAAAAAAGGTTCATATGATGATCCATAACGAACGAGGATTCCATGCTTTTAATATTGTTTGTGTTATTCGAAAAATCTTTGAGGAAGCACATGGTTGGTTTACAGAGGAACCTGATTCTTTAACATGTGTATGCTACGAAAATATCTGCATGTCCTTCATGTTATTATATGTGTATATTATATTATTCATATGCAATATAATTAATAGTAATGTCGGGGAGATGGACCATATATATCTGAAATTACGTACAACGACGACTTGATTATAAAATGAACAAATGGGTCATGTGCATCATAAGTTATACGAATATTTGATTTCTTGTTTAACTGAAAATGTGTACGCAATGAAGTTAAAATTTTCTACCAGTTTTTTTTTTTTTTTGTTCACGAATATGTTTTAAGGTTTGTGGATATTATTTTTCATATTTCAAAAAATAGTTCACAAACATTAAAAATAATGGAGCAATGCTATTTGTACAAAAAAAATTTACAAAAATAATTGTACAAAATGATGTGTCAATAAATGAGATATGACACATCAAAAATCATATTAATGAC